>JAVJIF010014529.1:0-112044 GCA_038442645.1 Agave tequilana | reverse complement strand
CCGCCGACTCGGCCGGCACCGAGACGGATCGGTCTCGGCGACTCGGATCGGACTCGGGCGATACGCAAAAAAACGCTACATAGAGCGCCAAAAAAATTATGAAAAAATCATGACAAATCATAAAAAAATGTAAACATCCAAATTCATGCATCACATATTCAAAACATATCACCTAACACTCAAAACATAACGTGAAAGTATAAATACAAGCGTCGTCGGTAGAAAAATATCAAAATACATGCATAATATAGTAAATTGCACAAAATAATTCATAAGTATCTGCTAATATAGTCATTTCCACATTGAATTACGAGGAGGCTCCAAATCATCATTATCATCTGGCCCGCGATAAGTATAGAAACCATGCATATAGTTTCCATAAGGATAATGATATGTTTGTGGGTGAGATCCTGTAGGCTGAGATGATTGGCCAGAGGATCCACTATCAGAGTAATATGGCGGTAGGGGTTGTGCAATATCAGCTCCATGGTGATAATACCCAAAACATCGATATCAGTGTTGCTAGTAGAGTATTCATCAGTGCTAGAATAATCAGTGCCAGAATATTGGCCAGATGTCAAACCCAACCCCTGTAAATGGCCTTCAAGACTATGATGACCATGTGAATAGTTATCATGTCCACTCGAATAATCATCGCTAGAAACTGAATTCGACCAACGATCCAAATGCCTACGCTGCTGTGAAATCCCCGCCCGGCCTCCATGATCTGTATCTTGTGTGGCATAATATTGTGAATCCCATGTTAAAGCATCATCTCGTTGGCTTCCACCAACACCATGAGTATCTTCAACATTACCACCATCACCACCATCACTGCCGCCATCACCCTCACCACCATCACCCTTACCACCATCATCGCCACCACCATCACGCTGTCATCATCACCGCCATCACCATCATCACCATCATCACCGCCACTTTCATCAGTATGACGAATACCTTCATCTAACCAACCTAAGTCATCTGGTGGTAACATCGGCTGTTCTCCCTCACGGATCCACTCATCCAAAATATCATCATCATTGAAAATATTGTTCAGATCAATTGGGTTGTAATAATCATCAGTGTCGCTTTTGCATGTCAAGTTTCTTACTCGCAACCGCATATTGTAATGCACATATACTAGTTTATGCAACTTTTTCATTGCCAACCGGTTGCGCAGTTTTGTATGAATTAGCGACCACGTGCTCCAATTTCTTTCACAACCCGATGAAGAACATGTTTGGCTTAAGACTTTGATGGCAATTTCTGCAGATTGGGAGCTTCTTCGCCATAATTAATTCACCAATCAGCGGAAGAGATTGTTGCACTGCTCTTCTAGTTAGTGAGCTTCCAAATTCTCCAACTCCATCCACAAATAATTTTATCTGTGAGAATACACATCACAAGTGTTAATATTTGCATAACATTATATCGATGAAATAAATAAATTATTATTATCTCATTAATAGCTCTTGCTTGTTTAGTCAAATCTGGCTCCAATCTTTTAATGACCTCCTTTAATCCATATCTCACTTCTGGATGTGTAGAAAAGTTTTTTGAATATTGGAGTGCTGGATTAAAAAATATGCTGCAATAATGTAAGCAAACGATTGTTATGATATGACAGTTTCAATTTCTAGTCAACAAATATGATTTCTAGGCAAATGAATTACCAGCAGCATGCAAGTGTCTATGCAATTGTCCCTCCCATCTTCTATCAATGATGTCCCAGTACTTCTTCCAGTTCTTATTTGAGCCCTTTATAGCCAATTTTGCTCTATCCATAGCTTCATATATAATAGATAGTGTAGGTTTCTTGTCCTGGTCCACTATCTTCAAGACTCTAACAAGAGGATCCATAATGTTTTGGACCTCTCTTGCCTTCTTCCAAAACCGGTCAGTCAGAATGAGATTAGCAACCTTATCTCGCACACTTCTTCTACTCCTTTTCTTGTTGAATTCACGCCATTCGGTAGTTGTGCACATTCTTTTCAAATCTTACTCATAGCGAATAAGGCTTTCAATAGAAATAAACTCGGTGGCAAACCGTGTTATATCTGGTTTCAACAAATTTCTATCTTTGGTATATAGCTTCATTAAATTCACCACTTTGAGGCTATTGTAAATGAATGATGTGATCACCTTAACATCATCCAATGTCTCCTTGACTGATTTCAAAGAGCCAATATTCAAGCATCAAATCAATGCAATGTGCTGCACAGGGAGACCAAAACAAATGTTTTCTCTTCTCCATCAACATGTGACCAGCTGCTTTGAAACTTGCCTCATTATCTGTTACAACCTGCACGATATTTTCTTCGCCAACTTCATCAACAACTTTATCCATTAGCGAGAATATATACTCAGCAGTCTTCGAGATATTATTGGTATCAACAGAAGTATGGTAGATCATGCTTCTATCACAATAAATCATGAAATTAACAATAGGCTTTCTATTATGAGAACTCCATCCATCACACATGATCGTGCAACCATACTGCGGCCATTTTGTTTTTATTGAAGCAATATATACTCCAATTTCTTTCACTTCCTCCTCTAAATAGAGATTGCCAATCTGATACCCTGTATGGCCTTTTACACCTGGACCTGCCTCCGCAATAGTATTAATCATGGCTTGGTAGTAAGGACCACTATCAGCTGCATTGAATGGTATTGCATTGTAGTGAAAGAACTTCGCCACGGATTTCTCAACTTTTTTCATGTTCTCAGTTGAGAACATGCTTTTGATTGATTTTTGTTTTGTTGGGAACATGTAAGGATCAATACCACGAGCTGGAATTTCAGCTTCTCTCATAGTCATACTCCGACGCAATTCACGGTTACTCCCTGATCCTGAAGGCTGTGAACTACTGCCACCAATATCAACTCTTTCTGCCGATCTCCAAGCCATTTCACGACTTTCTTTCATGGCTTGTTTCAGTTGTCTTCTTTCAACTCCTTCTAAACCACCAACTTCTTCAATTTCATTATCAGAATCTTCTTCGGTCACATCATAGAAATCTTCCTCACTTAAAGATCTCATAAGTCGGTCTTTTTTAGATTTAATGGCGCTCTTTCTTTGCTACCTTCAGAAAGATGTCGTCTCATTATTTGAGATATCTCTTTTGATACTCGTAAGTATCCTTCCACCTGACCGGGTACATGTGCTATATGCTGCTTCAATCTAGTGATACCACCATGGACTTGTTTCCCACAATAATTGCACTTCACAAGTTTTCTACTTCCACCAACAGGGGTACCATGTTCCCATCCAATATCGCGTTGCTTTGGAGCCATACTGAAATTTAAAAATTATCTGTTAAATTAAATTAAAACTAAATTAACTAAATTAAAAAAACATTAAATTAAACTCAATTAAATGAAACTACATTAAATTAAACTAAACTAGTTTATACTAGATTAAGCAACACTAACTTAATTACCTAACTTCAATAAAATATTAAATTACTTAACTTAATTACAAAACTTTATTAAATTAAATTAACCTAAATTAAGTTAACTAAACTAATTTAAATTAAATTAAATTCAATTAAATGAAACTACATTAAATTAAACTAAACTAGTTTATACTAGATTAACCTACACTAACTTAATTACCTAACTTCAATAAAATTATTAAATTACCTAACGTAATTACAAAATTTTATTAGATTAAATTAACCTAAATTAAGTTAAATTAACTTTACCTAAACTAAACTAAATTAAATGACATTAAATGCAAATTAATTAGAGAGAGAGAGGACAGAGAGAGGAACAGAGACGGAGAGAGAGGGGAACACAGTGGAGGAGAGAGAGAGACGGAGAGAGAGAGAGGGACAGAGAGAGACAGAGAGACTGACAGGAGAGGGGAGAGAGAGAGACAGAGAGGGGAGAGAGACTGAGAGGGGAGAGAGAGAGACAGAGAGAGAGATACAGAGAGAGAGACAGAGAGAGACTGACAGGGAGAGGGAGAAAGACTGAGAGGGGGAGAGAGACTGAGAGGGGGAGAGAGAGAGAGACAGAGAGAGATACAGAGAGAGAGAGATACAGAGAGATACAGAGAGAGAGAGAGATACAGAGAGAGCGAGAGAATCCGACAGAGAGAGAGATACAAAGTGAGAGAGAGAGAGAGAGTCCGACAGAGAGAGAAAGATACAGAGTGAGAGAGAGATACAGAGGGAGAGAGAGAGATAGCCACCGACAGAGAGGGAGAGTCGCTGCGGAGAGAGAGCCGGAGAGAGTCGCTGCGGAGGGGGGGGGAGAGAGAGAGATAGAGAGAGTGCGCGCCGCTGCGGGGGAGAGAGACAGAGAAAGAGAGGGAGAGAGAGGCACAGAGAGAGATGAGAGAGAGACTGAGAGGGAGAGAGGGGAGAACATACCTGCAGGCGACGGCGACGGCGACGGCTACGGCGGGGGACGGCGAGGGTGTCGCGGGGGGGACGGCGACCGCGAGAGAGAGAGAGAGATCAGATCAGATCTCTCTCTCCCTCATCGCGTTTTTAAGGGCGCAGTCACGGTCGCCGAGTCGGCCGGCCCGGATCGGGTCCGACTCGGCGATACTTACCTGACTCGGGCCACCGAGTTGGACCGGAGGGGGCCGAGTCGGATACGACTCGGCCGAGTCGTATCCGACTCGGCCGAGATTTTGATCCCTGCCTGGTAGTGAATCTGATTCAGATGGTATTGGAATGAAGCAATGAACCGTGCTTCTACTTGGTTCATGGGACACGATGGTTCAACTTTCAAGTAAGATGTTTGATGGTAATAATAATTGGAGTACTGTATTGGATCATATCTTTATCAAGGGAGTGGTCTTTTAGTCTGGTTATATGAACTAAATTATGTCCTGTCTGATGCTTTATTGACACATAGAATTTGAAATAATGGTGATTTATGAAATTCGAAAGATCGTGGTTAATGGTGTCAGTTTTCTTTTACATTTGCTATGTTAGAATTTGGTGTTTTTTATTTTTTTAGTCATTTTATTTTATTCTAGGGCAGCGGATCTGTTGAATAAAAGTAAAGGTTAAAATGTGGGAAAAAGCTTTAAAATCAGCCAGGAAAAACTGAAATATATGAAATATAATTTATGCAAAATTAAGAATAATAAAGGTAACCTAAAGATCGATTGTGTTTATTGTCTAGGAGTAATCATTCTTTGTGATTGTAGGATCTAGGGAGGACTTTGTTCCTAGAATCGAAACAAGAC
Source organism: Agave tequilana (assembly GCA_038442645.1). NCBI lineage: Eukaryota > Viridiplantae > Streptophyta > Magnoliopsida > Asparagales > Asparagaceae > Agave > Agave tequilana. The sequence continues at coordinate 106,832 of JAVJIF010014529.1, read as the reverse complement.
TATAGATGTGGATATTTGCTTTTGGAATAATATACGATTTTGTGATGCGCATGAACTTGAAGGGAAATTTTATGTCGGCTATATGGCTACCATGCTTTATGGATCAAAGTATCATGCAGTCCAAGAATAACATGGCTAAAGAATACTGACAGGGATAAGTGGCGATATGCCAAAAGAGAAGAAGTGAGTGCATTTGTAAAAAAGTTGAGGTAGTTCATTTGAATATAAGGTAGAACCGTTCAAAATGGTTTGGACGTGCAATGCAATCGACGAGGAGTAGACCCGTTTACAATTAGGGGGAGTGATAGAACTAAGTTAGAACTGCAGGTAGGTCTAGGATTAGACCAAAATGAACCTAGACTAGTGCAGATACTTACTAATTTATAGGTGAGTCACTCTCCACAGAGTTGAATGGATCCATGTAGGTACCCACAAACTCTGAGGAGAACATCTTTTTGCCTCTGGAAATAGGCGTTAGGGTTGGAAAAGTTGGTTCCAAATGAGAAGTTAAAGGGAGACTGGGGGAGAGCTAACAAGAACCTACATATAGCAGTCATATCCTAACACTAGATATCATTGTCGTTGAAACCCAATCCCAGATCCAATGGAGCTTCACCATGAAGCGACTGTTCATCATTTGAACAGGCATTGCATGGAGATTGCAGGTCAACTAGACGCTCAGAAGAAGAGGAGGGTGGAACTTGTGGAAAGGGTCTACACGCTAGCTCATGGTCCGCGGGGTGCATTGGCATGTGGGCGTGAGGGGCTTCAGAGCCACAAGTTAGAGGAAGTGCAGCAGATTACTAAGGAGCTAGAGGATTTGAAAGCTAAAACTAATGCAAGAGCTAATGAGGTATTGAATGGAGCAGTGGATCCTTCGGGTGTGCCCTTGGCAGTGAATCGATTCAGATAGTCAGTCCTTGTTGGAACAAAGCAATGAACAGTGCTTCTGCTTGGGTCCTGGGACAAGATGATTCAAATTTCAAGTTAGGCTTTTGATGGTATAATAATTGGAGTACTGTATTGAATCATATCCTAATCAAGGGAGTGGTCTTTTAGTCTGGTTATATGAACTAAATTATGTCCTACCTAATGTTTTATTGAGACATGAAATTTGAAATAATGGTGATTTATGAAATTCGAATGATCGTGGTTAATGGTGTCAGTTTTCTTTTACATCTGCTACATTATAATTTGATGTTTTATTTTTTTTAGTCATTTTATTTTATTCTATGGCAGTGGATCTGTTGGATAAAAGATAAGGTAAAAATGTAGAGAAAAAGCTTTAAAATCGGCCGAAAAAATTGAAAAATCTGAAATATAATTTATGCAAAATTAAGAATAATAGAGGTAACCTAAAGATCAATTGTGTTTATTGTCTAGGAGTAATCATTCTTTGTAATTGTAAGATCAAGTGAGGACTTTATTCCTAGAATCAAAACAAGACTATAGATGTGGATACTTGTTTTTGGAATAATATATGATTTTGTGATGCCCATGAACTTGAAGCGAAATTTTATGCCGGCTGTATGGCTACACATGCTTTATGGATCAAAGTATCCTGCAGTCCAAGAATAACATGGCCAAAAATGACTATCTCAACTGAGAATGCTGTCAGGGATAAGTGGTTATATGCCAAAGAGAAGAAGTGAGTGAATTCGTAAAAAAGATGAGGTAGTTCATTAGAAGATAAGGGAGAACCGTTCGAAATGGTTTGGACGTGCAATGCAATCGACGAGGAGTAACCCTTCCAGGGGGAGAGATAGAACTAAAGTTGGAACTGCAGCTAGGTCTGGGGTTAGACCAAAATGCACCCGCATCCAGACTAGTGCATATACGTACTAATTTATAGGTGAGGTCACCCCCCACAGAGTTGAATGGAGAAGAATGGATCCTTGTAGGTGCCCACAAACTGAGGAGAACACCTTTTTGCATCTGGAAACAGTCGTTAGGGTTGGAAAAGTTAGTGACAAATAAGACAGTTAAAGGGGAGACTGGGAGAGAGCTAACACTAACCTACATATAGCAGTCATATCCTAACACTATATATCATTGTTGTTGATGATAAAAGCAGAACATGTGTCTCTTGTCAAGCAGCGCCAGTCTTCTGGTTGTCATGATTGGATATGCCGAATGCCATGGCCATGCACTCTCACTGCATCTGTGACTTTCTCGAAGGCAGGATATTCTGGAAGTTTTGGTTGACCCCTTAACACCAATGAGTTGACAATTCTTGTTGCCATGGCTGTGTTCGCTGGCTGCTGGTTCTATAAGATTCTATTCTAATCAGCTATGACCGGGTATACTAGATACCATGGCCCTACACACCTAAAGAAACTACTATAATCTCCATGAAACTTATAATAGCGGTTGTGATGACAGCAAGTTTGGGTTTGATGGGGAGATTAGTGATGAGAGGTGTGGATGTTGATGTGAGTAATCAGAAGGCGAGTTTGAGGTTGTTTGGGTATTTTCAGAGGAAGAGAAGATGAAAAGGATGCCGTTCATTGTTATGCTGTCAAGTTTTTGGATTAGATCATCAGATTAGCCGTTTTGGAGTATCATTGTGCAGCATTGAGGTTTTGTATAGGCTTTCATGTCGTAATTCTAAGGCTACTTGATTGGTTCAGAGCTATTGGATGGTGTGAAGTGTTCAAGCAGATGATTTCATCACTCTTTATCATGATGGGCCACGTAAAGAAAACAAGTCATGTCTGCTGTTTGTGTTTTGGAATGAATTAAACAAAGTGGAAGAAGATTGTTGTGTTCCTATTGTATTTAATTGTCATAACTTATTTTGGTGAAAGATTCCTTCCGGATGAATCTTTTGGCTTACTAAATCAAATTTCAAGAAGGTTGCTATAAACAAATTTGAGTAGGAGGATTGCGTTCCCTAGCTTGCTTTTGACTTAAAATGCCTATATTGGTGAAAGAGTTGTATAAATCCTTAGTAGAGCCTGATGCAAAAGCAGATACGCACAGGCATTTCACTCTATGAATCCATTATAAAAAGGGGATACTAGTTATTTCAACTTTAGACAGAAGCCAGAGCATTTCGGTGCTTCTATGGCACATAAATACTTGTTCATGTTAAGGGTAATGTGCATACAGGATGCGGAGGTACACAGTTCAAAGTTTGGAGGGGGATGCCCAATTGGGTTCACCTATTTCGAAAAATGCATGTTTCATGTCCTGGGAAAATATTGTGAAGTTCCATTCTTGCATGAAAGTACAAAGAAGTAACAAATGGTCTAGTAGGAAGTTGACCCTTCCATGCTAAGTTTATTGGGTACTAGAGTTTGTGGTGATGAGAACATGCTGGTGGTTAGAAATGCAAGAAAGACAATAGTTTAGAGTCCCCAAAATGGATGAAATAAGTTTTGTTCTCCATTTATGACATGTTGCTACAAAGGGTTTCAGTTATCTTCATATTCCTTGATTTGTTTTCATCAACTACCGGCACCTACTTATGGGATGCATAGCTAATATCTCCTTTTATTTACAATGAGCGAGTAAGCATTTTTGTCCAATCACCCAAACAAAAATATCTTTATATATTGTATCTGCATGAGAATATTTGAGAAAGAAACTTAAAAGGGATAGTTTTTTTTTTTCTTTGGCACACTATATTTGTTATGATTACAAGTTCCCTAGAAGCATAGGAATTTTTGAAATGGATGGGTGGATCCTATCTGCAACAGCTCTCTGGATGAATGTGCTTAAACTGTTTGACTAACAAGGTATATTTCCTGTACACCAAGCGATCTGTATGCATGGTTCTACGAGAAGCTCCTCTTGCTCAGAATTGCATGCTTCAAGGTTTTACATCATGGTGGACTTGACACAAGCTTTCAGTTTTGACATCAGAAAATTGTGGTCAATCTACACATGGAGCCTTCTGATTAGAGTTGTAACCCATAGCCACCCCCATTTTGGGGAATAAGTTTAAGCTGTGGGTGCTAATGTAAGCTTAGATGCTAATGATGATGATAATCTTTAATGGATCATAGAGTTTTGTTGCTTTGGCACCATATTTCGTTTTGTTTAGTACTTTCTTGAGTGCACCGGTTCTGGTTAAATTGTTGCAATTTGGAACTCCCCAACCGTTTCTTTTATTTAGGTATGCTATATACATTTTATTTATTTATTTTGTAGATAGGTAGTTGACGTAAAAACATGTGTATAATCCTTGTTTTCATGTTCTTTTTCTTCCAGAACATTGCAGATGAGAAGAATCACCTAAACCAAGGCAAGGCAAAGGTGATGTTGTCATCCATGCAGTAGAAGCTCAATGAATGTTTATTATATTACTGTATGTTTTGTTTGCCCTCTTAAGTGTGCCACAGTACTTTTTTTTTATCAGGCAAGCTGCTAATGAATTTTCTTTGGAAGAGGGCACTACATGTTGTTTTCTTCTTGTTCTAGGTTATAGCTTTGGGTTCCTGTTAACTGTAAAGATCAGGTCATGAAAACTGTAACAGGTTGTAATCTTAAAATGCTCGATAATTTTGAAAACTTGGTGCTTCAGTTGCACGTATATGTGAGAACAACTAAGTATCATCAAATTTAAGTGTTGAGTAATGGTTTGTCGTTACATTCTGTGAAGCTCAATTTATTCATTTTGTTGTATGTTGCGGCTGCAAGTTTCCGGTAGTGAGTCTTCAGGTATGCTTGCATGCCGACCGTGAATACAAATTTTTGAGCTGGTGTACTTTTTCTTACTGATCCCCAACTTTTTCCTGTTGATTACAGTTTCTCAAAAACTGATTTTCCTGACAGCTTGTTTCTTTAATTTCTACATCTGGGCAATGAACATCGGAAATATTCTTTTTTTTGCTAATAGTTCATTTCAAGCAATCTCATTGCTAGTTTTACCCTACTTTGAGTTTCGAGCATATTATAATCAGCTTCTACAGAGAATTCTTTCAAAATGCTGCGAGTCTACCGAAGTAAATTAATCCTTGTTTCCTTAACTGCTGGAATATTATTGCCATGAGGTGTTTACAGTTAATTCTTTATTTTCTACAAGTTTAAGGTGCCACTGTTATTGAACCATGCATTCACATCACTTACCAAGTGAACATTGTCCAGCTTCCACTAAGATCTATAGACAATCTATGAGAAAACTACATTCACATCATGTACCCAGCGAACACTATCCCGCTTCACTAAGGTCTAAAGAAAATCTACGACAAAACGACATTCACATCATGTACCAAGCGAACATTGTCCCGCTTCCACTAAGGTTTATAGACAATCTACGACAAAACCACAATAGAACAGTCATTGTCTGCCCATTTTCCATTTCAGATGGTTTGGACCAACGTCTGTTGTTTTCCAAATAGATGTCCAGGTCTAAGAGAATAAGCTTTGAACCCCTCAAACACCTTTAGCTCTTAACCTAACCATTCAGACTCATATATTACCCCATCTGGTTCCTAAAACTACAATGTTCTACTATGCGCTAGTCTGCGGTTAATGCATATGGAGAGAGAGAGGACTTGAGGAGTGTGGGATACCTTTGGATATATTCATGTTCATATCAGAACATGTTCACCTAGCATCCATTTTGAAAGTATTGGGAGACGTGAGTTGTAACCTAGAAGGTCCTACAGTACATCATGCCAATTGCTCGGTTCCTACATCGTATCATTCCTAGTTGTTTTCTCAAAATTGTGAGATGCCTTTTGTCGATCTTCGATAGGATTCTGAAGAGTAGGACTCTTAAAAAGTTTCTTGGTTATCTAGGATCTCTCTAGTTTCCTGTGAGCATTTTGTTTACATATTCTCTAGTAGATTAAGTCTAATAGTTAAAGAAATCTCTATTCACTATATTCCATTACTGTTGCATAACATCTTTTTGGTTATACAGTGTATTATGTTAAGACTATCTGTGCAGTAAGCTTCAACTTTCAGCATGATATTATGGTGAAGTTTTCATATTATACATCCATGGGGCACCTTGACAACTTGTATTATGCACTTTATTCCCATTAGTTCTATGACAATAACTGTAAATTTATCAACAATTTACATTTTCTCCTCTATTACCAAAATACCAACTACCACTAAATTGCTCTCTAACCATGGGACATTAATTTCTTAGTTAACAGTAGTTTTATGGCTGTGTTTCAAGCTTTTATTATTAATACTTGTGTTTCTGTTCATTTCTTTTCATTTTTGATTCATAGTATTTGCAAATTGACTTCATGCGGATCTGTTTTGGTTGCAAAAGCTTGAGGTTAGAGGCAACGACATCGTGATCTTAGACCACGTTATTGTTGTTCTTTCTCTTCTATCCGAGTTGTAATGTTAATATCTGTAGTAACTCTAGATGATGATGTTTGGCATGGACATCTGCATGTGCACTAAGCATATTGAAAACCTTTTTCACAACACACTAGTCCATAGGCATCTTTATACTCTGAAAGTAATTATGAGGTATTTAAGCCATAATTTCAAAATTATCAATCTTTAATCATTCTTGATATGTTGCTACTTGTGGATCGTCATCGGCTATGTTCACATCATAAGCGCTTCCTAGTACAAATTTATCTTCTTTTGTACCCGCCCTTCATACCCCATCTTACCTCCTCAACTAAATTACCTCATTCATTTAACTTCACACCAACTAATTGCCTCAACTGATTATATTTTTTTTCCTGATTTAAAATTCGGGGAATCAGATTATGTTGATTACTACGATCAGAGGCAAACTACAATTGCAAAGGACCACATCACACAGTAATATAAAGTTATCTAGCTTGCTTACATCTGCACGAAAGAAATATTTAAATAAAGAGAACCTGTGTATATTTGCTGAGAGTACTCAGTAATGTGAGTGCCAAAAGAAATTCAAGTATTATTGCCAATATATTAGTAGTTCTCTTGATGGAGATGCTATTTAACTTGTATATAGTATATTAAGTTAGAACTTGTTAGCTCCAAGTGTACAGTTTTTGTGTAAAAATATGTTAACTTCACTAGGATTTAAATGGTTTTAGCTTTCGTAGTTCAACACATCTTTCGTCAAGTCCACGAGTTGGACATGTATCCAGCACAATGCTTCTTAGATGGTATTCTATTGTGTCAGACATTTCTAATATCTTTTATTATACAACACATTTTTTACACTGCTTATTTTTCTAGACACTTTCTTGATACATTTGGACATTTTTTTTTCCCTACAGTTTCCTGGTATGCATTGCGCACTATTGGTTAAGATTTTTTTTCCCCTTTCCCTTCTGTTGTTCATGTTAAATTATAGGAAACAGTATCAGAATAATATCTTAAACATGATAAATATATGTTATGTTTTCTACATATAAGGGTAGATCAAGGTTATTGGAAGATAAAGAAGATAAAAAATTAAGACCTTTTGCAAATGTAAAGACGTTCAAACAGATAAAATGTTGAGTTCATCGTGTTTAAATATCATATTAAAGTTAAATTGATAAAAAGTAAATGTTTGCTATCAGGGGGCGGACAAACATATAAAATAATAGAATAGTACATATAATTTGTAACTTTTGTATATAATATTTTCTTATTGAATTATTTTTTTCCAGCATAAAGATACTTTTGAGGTTTAATTCAAGTGATAACTTATAAATCTAACTTCTTGGTGCAAGTTTAAGTCTTGGTGGGTGCAAGATCATTTCGTATCTTTTTCTCTATCGTCATATTATATTTACATCCACACTGAAATTCTTATTACATTTACGGTCACACTAGGAAAATCATATTGTGTCCGTCATTGTTTGTCATAGTTATTCTATCTGTGTTCTATATTGTTAAGAACTTGCTAAATTTGTGTATTGCTTGTCATGCTGTATTTTTGACAGTGTCAGAATACTTCTCTGCTTTTAACGAAAACGAATCAGCTTCAACTACTTGCCCAAATGCAAATTCTTGATGCATAAAAACATTTCTGAAAAAGTAATCTTGAACTCCACTTTTTGAGATTAGCAGTTAGTCATTTGAAAGTGGTTAAGTTTCTATTTGTAATTAGTTCCGTTTCAGCAAGAAATAAGTGAATTTGCAAGACTAAATGCGAATGGCATAGTAGTGTTTTCTTGGGCATTTGAAAATGGGCTTTGTACTTGACCAGGAGGAGACCATTCTGCAGATCACATTGCCAACACAGCCCAAAGGCAGAAGAGAAGTATCCTCTTGAAAGAGTATGTTTTGCCCGAACTCTACAGCGGGCGTGTTTGGTTGCAAGGAAGTGGGCGGAAGTAAGGAAATTGAGAAGTATAATTTCTCACTTCCCTATCTATCCAAACACGGAAAAGGAAAATAAGAAAATCCCTTTTTCTTTTTTCTTTTCTCTTTTACACAACTATTTCCTTACTTTCAAAGTGTTACAGTTAATTTTGTGATCATGTAAATATCATTTGTAATAAGTTATAGTACAAAATAGTTAATTTTTTGATCATGTAAATCTCACTCGCATTCTAGTTACAGTCCATTTTTTATTTTTCTTAATTAATTTTTATTTTAATATTATTTTGCGGTCAACTTTGTAGTCAACTTTTTCACTTCCACTTCCACTTCCACATTACCATCCAAACACCGGAAAAGACATAACATTTTTCAAACCACACTTCCCAACAACATCCAAACACTGGAAAACTTACTTTCCCAAGTTCCAAAGGGAACTATTACCACTTCCTCATTTCTTCACTTCCTCACTGCTACCCTTAACCAAACAGGCCCAGCGTAATACAACAGCCATGGATCTTTCTCAGGAAATTACTGCACATCAGGATTCAACTGGCAACCACCAGGGAACAAACCCAGATTTGATTAGTGGCCACGGTGATCGAAATTAAATATATCTAAATATGCCCACAGGGGACTTGTGGACGAGCGGTGCTCTAACAACTCAAGGTCTAGCTGGATGACCCCACGCGGGGGACTAAACTGTCTCTTAGTTGAGCTTACGCATTTGTTAATTTTGTTTGTAATTCACATCTAAGGCTAAACTTTGCCGTCCATGTGGTTGCTGTCACACCAAAACCTCTTGTTCTTATGTCGAACTGCATCCTTTCTTTGCGACCTCTGTTCTCTGGTCATTCTCTTTCCTTCATCTTGTTAGGCAATGTTTCATTATAACACGCAATCAAAGCTAAACAACTAAATAGCATTAGTTGCCCCCTTCAACTAAATCTTACCAAATAGTGTCGGCATCAGTTTTGTTGCAGTTGCAACCAAACATGCAGTTCCTGTTACAATGCAGCGCAGTGGTGCTTTTAGTTTGTAATTATGAACAACTAACTGTATGTTGGAACGGAAAATGCTTTTCTAAGTCGAGAGAACTAACTCGAATTGAGAGTTTGTTATGATATTGTGAGAGTTTTGTTCCTCTGCTAAATCTACAAAAGCTGTGACGGCAACTGCCTGAGATTCTAGTGGGCAGGAACTCTGTAATGATATAACAAATAACTGAAGATTTCATTAGCTGAAGCTATCTCCTTATTTTGGCATTAGGTTTTAAATTAGAGAAACTCCAGTGCAGATCAAATGAGGAGCTTGAGTATAATGCAGTGAGATTAGGAACTTGGTGGTAACGATTGAGCGAAAGGAAGAACTTGAATCTATTGTCCGTTTTTTGTTCTATTAAGGGGTTGTGTGTTTGCAAAGTAACCAAGAAGAAGAGTCTAGAGGATTCCTCTTTAGGCTTTTCTTCGTTTTTACTTTCACTCCGAAAGGAAGGGTTGCAAAAGTATGGAAGTACTTCGATGAATTCTATGTGGATCTTATATAACAGCTTCTAACATAACTTATGGAATTCTCTCGACTAAAATGATTCTGGGAAACCCTAAAAATTTGTGAGAAAAATTCAACCAAAATAGTATTTTGTTATTATTGCACTAATTTTGAACAAACGGTTCTTCTTGAAACCTTCTAAACTTGCCAAATGTATACATTAGCAAGTAGTAGAAGTCTCTGAAATACATTTAAAACTTCGAAATGCTATGCTGCGAATAAATACCACGAGTAAGGCATTGTTTGATAATTAGAATCAGCTCGACTATTAGCTCAATTTCTTGAAACTCTTGCCAAACGGTCAAAATTGACTAAGAGTTGGAGATCGTTGGAGACTAATAATGAGTTGTGGAATTACTTCGAAACAACTATCTTGTTAGGCCTCCAACTCTCTTTAAATCAAGAATTACTAATCCCATTAGGACTTTGAAATTAGTCTCATCCTTTCTCTCTCTCTCTACACCAGTTCTTAACCCTTGCTAATTCTCGCTCCAACTAAAAAAAAAAAATGCTCCATGTGAAATGATCATTGATCCCTCTTTGAGACTTGATTTCCTTAGCTGACCAATCATTGTCAGTTTGCTGCTGCCCTTAACATGATCTTTGATCTGTCCCCCCTCATGTTGAGTGGACAGATTCTTAAATGATCAATGCATTTTTGAAAGGGGAAAAAAAAAAAAAATACCACATTTAAGATAAGAAGCAACACACCTTTTCCTTCTTTATTAGCACATTTCCTATATTCAATTAGGAGGAGATTAAGATCTCTGCCACAGTGTACCAGTTCAAAGAAAAGTCACAGTCAAGCCCATGACATGTGAAGGACCTTGTCACTTGATGCTGGAAACAATCCCACGGGGGTGTTTGGTTTGAAGGAAGTGGGCGGAAGTAAGGAAATGGGGAAGTATAATTGATCACTTCCCTGTCTATCCAAACACCGAAAAGGAAAATAAGAAAACCCTTTTTCCTTTCTTATTCTCTCTTTTACACAATCATTTCCTCACTTCCAGAGTGCTACAGTTAATTTTGTAGTCATGTAAATCTCTTTTGTAATACGTTGTAACACAAAACAGTTAATTTTTTGATCATGTAAATTTCACTTGCATTCTAATTACAGTCCATTTTTTATTTTTCTTAATTAATTTTTATTTTAATATTATTTTGCGGTCAACTTTGTGGTCAACTTTTCCACTTCCACTTCCACATTACCATCCAAACACCGGAAAAGACATAACATTTTCCAAATTACACTTCCCAACAACATCCAAACACCAGAAAACTTACTAACTAATTCTTAAGTTTCAAAGGGAACTATTATCACTTCCCCACTTCCTTACTTCCTCACTTCCACCCTTAACCAAACAGGCCTGGTTGGGAATTGGTTTTTGATGGGGGTGGCTTAAATCTCAATTTTTGCCCCCAGTGGTGCCTTGATGATTGGGATCATTGCCTTGAATTATGGCCACTAATTTAAAGCTTAGGAAAATTAACATCAGTTCCAATTCATTATTCACAAGGCAATAGAACCAAATCAACCCCCACCATCTTTAATTTATTATAAGCATTTGTTTTGTCACCTTGCATGTTAGAGATGTATCCTAATTGAAAAACAAGCCAAGCAAATTATGTCTTGGGTAGTTGAGTTGTGTGGAGGATTAGTAGGGTTTTTGATATTATTCCTCTCTTTTCAAATCCAACAAGTGCTAGACAATCATTTCAAATGAGGTGCAAGGATTTCTTCCCTCATTATATATTTTATTATTATTATTATTATTATTATTATTAATCCTTTGCACTAACCTTTGGATTTGATTAGGCAATCCTCCACATGCAAACACATTAGCTAGCACCAATCTCCTCCAACCACCCTTTGCTAGAATAATTTCACAAGTCCTTTTCCCAATCCCCATCTCTCCATTGCTATATTCATTTTCCTTCAACTATGAAATAAGTAAACAATTCTCTTGACTTTAACCCCACTCCACCAACCCCACAACAAATCCATCCATGTATGGAAAGTGAAGTCATGGCAAGACTCATTGGTAAGTCCCCCACACCACATTGAGGTGATTTGCAAATTGCAATGGAGTAGAGTGGAGTTGTGTGTGGGCTCCTCCTCTTTAGGATTGTGGCATTGATATCAAAATCAAAGTAAAATTGTATTGGAGGAGGGTGTTATCCAAGACATCATTTTAGGTACTCTCCAACTTTTGAGGTAAGGGTAGCTGATTCTTTCATCTTGGCTCCCTCCAAAAGCCTTAAAAATATGCCCTCAACTCACTCCCATAACAAAGAGATGGTTGCCTAATGAGTCCTCAGATAAATGTTGGGGCCACCTCAAAAGACAAGGAGCACACAGAGAACAAAGGAAGAATCCACATCAAATATTTAAGATGAGGGGACTACATGTGTGCCAATTCAAAAGAGAGAGTGAGAGAAAGAGACTGAAAGATTCCCCTCTCCCCCCTTCATCCATATTCTACACACTCTTGCATTGGCCACCCCCCCCAAACTCACTATCCAAGTGCAAGGAACATGTTATCTCTCTTCCCACATCAGGCCACTTCCCTTTCTTTTCCACCACGTTCAGTTGGAGGGAAGCCCACTTTCGAAAGAAGAAAACAACAGTGGTGAAAAGCAAAGGCATGGGCCTAAGATACTTGGAGTTTCCAAATAGACCAGCAAGCTAGCTTGCCCCACAAATTATTATTTATTTTTCCCTCTAGATTGTTAAAAAGACAGAATGATCATAAATTGAAAGGCATTGGTCCATGTTGTCTACATCCATCTCATAGTCGGGGTCGGTTCATGTGTGTAAGCCACACACACATATAATAAGAGAGCCAATCTCGCGTTGACACGTGTATTGATCCTCTTATAATATGTTATGTGTGTGCGCCTCACACACATTTTATAAGAGATTATAAGAGTTCCAATCCACGTGTCAACGCGAGATTGGCTCTCTTATTGTATGTGTGTGTGGCTCACACATATGAACCGAATCCCTCATAGTCGACAGGAGGGTGTGGGTCGTACAGCCGATGATGTGCGGTACAATATAGAAATGTCTCTCTAGTGAAATCTGCCTCAACATTTATTTATTTATTATTTGTTAATACGTGGGTATCTCAAAGGGCTCCCAATCACAATCACTTTTCAGACTAATCTCATGTGCATTTAATGTTTTAATGTTTGCAGATGATCTGATTTTTAGATAAATTACTCTTGTAAGCAAATGTCGTAGTTGTATTTCATTTTCTTATATTCGATGAGTTGTATCGTAATCAGAAAAATTGTATTTATAATAATAAAAAAATTCATAGAGCAGCCAGTAAGTTATAACAAATGTTTCAAATTAGCCAAAATAAATGCTGCACGAAGTGAACCAAACGTCCCCTCGCCCAAGTTTTAAAACATAAACATCTGTACAAATTTTTAAAAAAAAAAGGAAACAAAATCCAGTATCAAAAATCTATATGGAATAACAAAAAGGCAAGGCTCTAGAAGAATATTCTCTAAAATCATCTATCATGGGGAATAAACTAAAGTAAACAACATTTTTATCATGGTAAATAGAAACTAAACACAACATGGGGAATATCAATAGCAAAGAGCTGTAGAGAGGGAGCCCCACATGAGATTGGTATGTGATTCCTGTGATTGAAGACAAAGGCAATGGACTGTATCAAAAGCCTATTCCCATGTCGTCTTCTTTCTTTTATCTCCAACCAAGAAGAAGAGAGTGTGAGACACCTTTGGGCTGCCTGGCTTTTTTTTTTTGGTGGCAGACCTCTCCAAAGCTGTACCCATTTTTTACTGTTGGATGTGTCTTAATCAAGATGTGCTTGGCATGAACTTGATTCTTGAGTGAGAAAACACACCAAGTGGCTTCAAATCTCAATATCGGTATAGATTTTCGTATTGGATTCCCGGTATTAAGTGACTTGTGTCATTCCAGAAAGATTCGATGCTGAATTCTTCCCACTCAAATACAATCTTACGACATTTGAATACAAGATACATTCTGTTGAGGTTGATTAATATTATTTCAAGTATTTATAAATAAAAAATTAAGTATTTTAAATACTTTTTATCATGCATCAAGTAGGAGAAAACAGACGGCCTGAATAGTCATTTGATTAGTTTAACGTGTAGAACATTTGAAACCTAACAAAAAATAGTTTGTACGGGTTTTTAAATGTTTAGATCATAATCAAATGGCCGAATCGAGAATTTGTACGTTTGAAGACATAGATAACTCAATACTTTTGACCGTTCATTTTGCGCCGCTTGATGAATAGGCAAAAAGATATTCAAAATATTTGATTTTGATTTTTAGTTACTAAATAATATACATCAATTTTAGCGGAGTGAATCTTACATTTGAATGTCGGATATTGGTGTTTGAGTGAGAAAGATTCGAATCCTTCGAGAATGACACAAGTCTGTATCTCAATTATGTAATCACCTAGAGGGGGGTGAATAGGTGATTAGCTAATCTAATGGTCAATTAATGCAGAATTAAAATTATTTATGCAAACAAAAAATACTTAGGCTAAATATACCAAGTATAACACAAGAGTGTAACCGAATTCTCTGTGAAGGGCTGTGGACTAACTCCTCAAGATTCCTCTAAATAAAAGTTGAGGTGCCGTGTTGGATCTCTTGATTAAATACAAGTGTTAGCAAACAATCCCAAAGCATATAACAATATGAGCATAAATATATATCAAGCATATAAAGATGAAAACAATATAAGCATGCAAGATATAAACAAGTAAGAGATAGAGAGAGCAATAGCAAACACGGGAGATTTATTTTGAGGATCGAGCACACTTACTCTACGTCCCCGCCTTCAACACTATGAAGGATTTCCACTAAAATCGATCCCACCAGATCACTTAGTGCCGCAACACCTACAAGTTTTTTGGACTCTCTAGTCCCTCTCTTATTCCCGTAAGAACTACACACCACAAGCCCACTAGCTTGCCGAGACCGCATCTCTACAAAGAGCTCTCATTAGAACTCTAAACAACCGCGAACACTCAAGTCTGCCTCCTCAAAGCAAAGATGAGTACTTTGGTGATCTAAACACTTTGATCACCTCAAATCACTCTCACAACAAGTCTCCTATAGAATGAATATATCAATAGAAAGCTCAAGTGTTTGTGAGAAATCTTGGATTGAATGTGGTGGTGAAAACTCAAGAAAATCACTTTTGAAAACTCTTGATAAACACTCCTTTTGAATGGAAGTATTTGGTTCAAATACAAGTGGAGAAAACCTCTTGATAGAGTAGAAAAAATTGGCTTCAAAATCTACTAAAAATCTCATTCAAAACAGTCCATGGGTGCCTCCCTTTTATAGGCTAGAAAAACTAGCCGTTAGGGCAAAATTTCAGCCTGGACGGCTGTCGGTCGACCGGGTCGGTCGACCGGCCCGGTCGACCGCCAACGGTCAGAAATCCGACCGTTGGAGCCTCGGTTGACCTACCCGGTCGACCGTGGCCTGGAACAAAGAGCAGAACTCTCTGCCGGTCGACCGGCCCGGTCGACCGGGGCTTTCCAGAGAGCAGAGCTCTCTGACCGGCCCTCCAACCAAACTTGGCGTGCACGTTTGTGCACGTCTGTCGACCGATTCGGTCGATCGACTCCTGGCTCGGTCGACCGGCCCGGTCGATCGGCAGAAGCCAGAACATGACATTTTAGGGATGGAAAACTTTATATTTTTCTTTTAATAAAATCCCATAAAATCTCTAAAAATCTACAAAAATAAGTTCAGTATACTACTTTGATAAACAAACATGTTTGAGTAAAATCAATACATGTTACAAATATTTTAAACTATTTTTGTAACTTAGAAATTTTGGCTCAAAACAAAAACCGTATTTTTCCAAATAGATTTTTTCAAAACTTCTCCAAATATAAAAACAAGATATTTTAAACACTTTTAAAGCATAGAGTGTATGGATATGATTCACTATACATACATGATGAAATATCTATTTTTTGACAATAAGTACTAAAATATGTTTTGGTTAAAACACATGTATATATTAAACTCCAAAAATCAAAACGGTATTTTTCTAAAATGAAAACTCTTTTGTATTTTACCAAAATGAAAATTCTTTTATGAAAACTCATCTAAATCTTGTGTGTGAGATATATGGTATACTTGAGTAATCCACCAACTATTCTATCCTCTACATTATATCTAAAGACAAAATCTTAATAAATCAAATCTAGACACAAGTCTCCTCTTGAAATCTTCACTTGAAGTCTTCTTCTCCTTCTTAACTTGGTCCAAACTTGATTCACAGAGCTTGAGTTCTCTTGAGTACTTGATGTGGTCTTGATGCATAGACTCTTGAATCAAACCGTGTTAGCTCCAAAACTTGACTTTAAATCCTTTGTTGAAGCTAAACACCTACTAAGATCATGATCATAAATCTGAGACTAATTAAACACCAGATCATTAGTACTATAACTAAATGAGTTGATCATCATCAAAACTAGATGTTGGCCCAAAGGCCTATCACTCTAGTTTTGATGATGATCAACTCATGTAGTTATGTTTACTAATGATCTTGTGTTTAATTAGTGGAAGATTTATGATCAAGATCTTAGTAGGTGCATAGCTTCAATAAAGGATTTAAAGTCAAGTTTTGAAGCTTGCACGATGTTTGGACCAAGTCAAAAAGGCTTCAAGTGAAGACTTCAAGAAGATGAAGACTTGTGTCTAGGTTTGTTTTAGAAGATTTTGTTTTTTTGATAAAATGTAAAGGATAGAATAGTTGGTGGATTGCTCAAGTACATATATATACACACACTCTTGATTTAGTTTGCTTTAGAAAAAAATTTTCTCTTTGACAAAATATCGTTTTGATTTTTGGTATTCAAGGTTTATGTTTGAACCAAAACCATATTTAGAACTTAATGTCAAAAACATAGATATTTCACCATATTTGTGTAGTGAATCATATCCATACACACTATGCTTCAAAGTTGTTTAAATATCTTGTTTTTGTATTTGGTGAAGTTTTAGAAAAACAAGTTTTGAAAAATCAACTTTAGAAAAATACAGTTTTTATTTTTAAGCCAATTTTTTCAAGTTACAAAAATAGTCCAAATCAGTAGAAACATGCCTTGATTTTGTGCAAGCATGTTTATTTATCAAAATATATTGGTAAAACTATTTTTGTAGATTTTTCATGATTTTATGGGATTTTATTTCAATCAAAAAGACCAAGTTTTAAATCCCTAAGTTTTCTGATCTGGCTTCAGCCGGTCGACCGGCGGTCGACCGACGTGCACAGACGTGCACGCCAGTTCTGGCAGGAGGGCCGGTCGACCGACCGGTCGACCGTCCAGAGAGCTCTGCTCTCTGGAAAGGCCCCGGTCGACCGGGCGGTCGACCGGACAGAGAGACTTGCTCTCTGTATCCTGGCCTCGGTCGACCGACCGGTCGACCGATGGCTCAACGATCTAAAATACGACCGTTGGCCGGTCAACCGGCGGTCGACCGACAGTTCTGTCAAACCTCAACGGCTAGTTTTTTCTAGCTCTATAAAAAGGGGCATTTGGGGGCTGTTTTCTTTAAGATTTTTAGTGGACTTTGAGCCAGTTTTTTCCCACTTCATTAAAAGAGTTTTCTCTACTAAATTGAGAGCTAATACTTCCAATCAAAAGGGGAGTTTTATCAAGAGTGTTTTTAAAGAGATTCTTTGAGTTTTCCTCCACCATCTCTTTCCTTATTTTCTCACACATACACTTGAGCTATCCATTGCTATTCATCCTATAGGAGTGTTATAGTGAGATTGTTTTTAGGTGATCAAAGTGTTGTGATCACCAAAGACTTCTTCTTTGTTCTTTGAGGAGGCGGACAAGTGTGTTCGCGGTGTTTCGAGTTCGGGTGCGAACTTATTGTTGAGGTGCGGCCTCGGCGAGTTTGTGGGGCTTGCGGTGTGTACGGGCTAGAGAGTCCGAGAGCTTGTAGGTGTTGCGGCACCGAGTGATCCGGTGGGATCGATTATAGTGGAAATCCTTCGTGTGTCGGAGGCGGGGATGTAGAGCAAGTGTGCTCGAACCTCGAAACAAATCCCTTGTGCTTGCGATTGCTCACTCTCTCTCTCTCCTTGTCTCTTGTTTATATCTTGCATGCTATTACTTGTCTTATCTTTACATGCATGATATACTTGTGTGCTTAATTGTTATACTTGCTTGGGTTTATTTGCTAACACTTGTATTCAACCAAGAGAGCCAACGCGGCACCTCAACCCTTATCTAGGGGAATCTAGAGCAGTTAGTTCAGAGCCCTTCACGGGAAATTCGGCTACACTCTTATGTTATACGTGGTGTTTAGTTTAAATAATTTGTTTAGGTCATAATAGTTGTTAATTCTGAATTATTTGTTCATTTAGTGACCATTAGATTAGTCATCACCTATTCACCCCCCTCTAGGTGATTTACACTAGAGTGATGGGCCTTTGGGCCAATAATCTCTCCCTTTTTGATGATGACAAAACTCATAGAGTTATATATGCATGGATTAAAGTAAAGCTTCAAAGAAGCTCCCCCTTAACTCATGCATAACAATAAGCAAATAAGATATTCAATAAAGCACATGAAACTAAACAAATGTATGCATCAACTAGGTGAGAGACAAAAACATAAATCCTTTTTCTAAAAACTTTCTCCCCCTTTTTGTTTAAAGTTTCAAAATCATTCTCCCAATTTTATAAAACAAAAGATGCATAAACATGCATATATACTAAAATACTTCTCCCCCTTTTTGTCAATCATCAACAAAGGGGTTAAAGTAAACACAAATAATGTTTTCCCCCGTTTTGTCAAAAACAAAAATTAACAAAGGGGTGAAATCAAATCAACCAATAAATAGATATATGCGATATACATTCATGAAGAGAAAAACGCTAAGTTAACTTTCCTACATATATGCACTACATGAAGAAGGGATGACAAGCCCTAACTCACATAACGCATATTATGCAATGCATAAGAAGAGATGTGAAGCTCCCCTTACACACGTGTATCACATAAAGAAGAGTTGTCAAGTTCCTCAATATAAGCTACACTCAACATGAATCTATATATAGAAGAGATGTTAAGCTCCCATTGCATATAGGCAATGCATATCAAAACATTTTTAACACAAATTTTTATAATACTAAAACAAATTTTACAATATCATTTGTACATAAATAAAATTTTATGACACCAATTGTAAATAAACAATACAAATTTTGAATTTTCTTAAATTTTGAGATACCAATCAAAACATTTTTAAGAATCCAATTGTAACTAAACAATACAAATTTTGAAAATTTTCTTAAATCAACAAATCAAGATATCACAAGATATAGATACTATATGAAATAGAAAATTTGTGATACCAATTGAAATTGAAAAATTGAAACATTTTTACATTTTGATACCAATGAAAGAAAATATTTTGATACCAATTTAAATTTACATTAAATTTTGATACCAATAGAAATACATGATAAATTTTAAGTCCAAGTAGGTAAAACATAATGATACTAAATGAAACTTAAACCCAATTGAAAATTGAAACATATTGATACCAATAGAAATATATGGATACCATTGAAATAAATAGATAACAATTGAAGTATATTGTAAATTATGATATCAATAAAAATACCTATTGAAAATAATGCATAAGCTTATAAAAAGTACCAATTGAGAAATCAATTGAAATCAAGATTTAATTCAAGCTTAACATAAACATATTTTATGCTCTAAATATGTAAATATCTTGTAATTCAAGTACAAACAAATCATATATATGTATGAAAAGAGAATATCAATAGAAATTGATATTATATGAAATGAAGCATACATATATAGAAAACAAAATATGAGTATATACAAAAAATATCAATTGAGATACCAATTGAAAATATATAACTCATAATAAATCACCCTTTTCATGCACAAGATAAAGATTTTTGATAAGGCATATAAGACATGCTCGC
Source organism: Agave tequilana (assembly GCA_038442645.1). Classification (NCBI taxonomy): domain Eukaryota; kingdom Viridiplantae; phylum Streptophyta; class Magnoliopsida; order Asparagales; family Asparagaceae; genus Agave; species Agave tequilana. The sequence continues at coordinate 87,043 of JAVJIF010014529.1, read as the reverse complement.
CCATCCGTCCGCCCATCAACGAGATTGGTAGGGGTTTTCAAAAACTAGAGTTTGAAAATATTTTTGTAGTGAAAACACTACCAAATGAAGAATTAATAACTAGTTAAAAGTAATTTTTGAAAAACTAGTTAAAGATCCTTTAAACATGAATCAAATCATATGAATCCATGAAGCATGCTAAAAACATAAGAATTGACACTCGAAATACATAAGGCTCAAAATATCTCATGAAAACAATGTCATGAGTAAACAAATGAAATGTGAGTGTACCATAATCATGTGAGTAGCATTATCATAAAAGTAATAAATAAGGCTCAAGATAAACAGAAATATCATTATCAAACACATGAAAAATCATGAAAATTTATTTTTCATCTAAAAATATACTTCTAGGTATATGTATGATTTATCAAAACTAACAATATGCATACATATCCCAAACATGAAAAGAGTCCATAATATAAATTGCATGAAGGCAAATGACTCAAGGGGTATACATGTATATTTATTAGATTTGAATAAAAATGCATGTACATGAAGCAAACCATACACAAAAATAGGCAAAACAAGTATAAAGGAGGGAATCATCAAAACTAGGTTATACATGTGCATGTAGTGGTACAAATGAATAATGAAGTACAAATGTATATGAATCAAATGTTGCTCACTGCTTGTACTCATATAAACACAATTTTTGACAAAACTACATCTAAACAAGTGTTTACCACATGAAGCACAAATACAAAACATGAATATTTTAACAAACACTAACACATACTAAAAATCATCAATTATAAATGCATATAAATAAAATAAGAGTTTAGAGATAGTTATCAAACCAAAGAACTATACTCTAAGTCTCCAAAACATGGTGGTTGTTCCACCAAACCTCCTTGATAGCGGTGTATTAAATGTATGTCCATCAAGTCCGTGTGCATCCACCATCAAGGCACCAACTCTCTCACGTTTTGTGAGAGCCCGCACCTACATCAAATACACAAGGTGGGGATTTTGATACCCATTTTCTTTTAGGTCCTCGGGGGTTAGCATTGTAAGGAACCCAAACATTTTTATTAACAAAATTTAAAGAGTTAATTCTATCATAACAGAATTTTGCTAAATGGCATTTGCGGCCACAATGTATACACTTGTACACTCTACTATGCACATGTGAATGAGTATGATCATGGCGTGCAAAATGTGTAAATGCATGTTGTGTGTGATGTGCATGAACATGGGGAACTTGTTTCTTTTGAAACAAGGATTCCAATCTAGAATGGTTAAATGCACATTTGCTCAAAGTTGAGTTCAAACAATTTATTTTATTTTTTAAAAATTTAACTTCATTTTTATCAATAATAGCATGTAAAGTATGATGAGAATAAGAATCATTTTTCTTATTCTTTTTAGAAACATTTTCTTTTTCTTTTTCAACAATTTTTCTTTTCAAAGAAGTGTTTTCATGCAAAGCAATTTCCTTTTGTTTTTCCATCAAAACAATTTTATTTTTTAAAGAAGTATTTCCTTCACAAAGATCATTCAATTTAGAAAGCAAGGAAATATTCTCATTTTTCAAAGAATCATTTTCTTTTGAAATATTTTCAAATTTAGTTTGAAGAGAATCTTTTTCTTTTAACAAACAATCAAATCTATTTTTCATTTTCTTATTATCCTTTTTAAGCATGTCATATTTTTTTAGAAGTTGTTGACAAAATGAAGCAAGTTCATTGTAGGACATATCAACATCCTCTTCTAACTCAGATTCGATGTTTACCTCAAGGGGGTTATCCCCTTGGACCATGTAACATACGTTGGACGCTTCACTTCCAACATTCGAGTTACTCCCCGCATAGTATTGTTCTTATTCGCCAAGGGAGATGATGGTGTTCCAAACTACAAAAGCCGAGTCAAGATTAGCAACCCTACATAAATAATCATTGTTTAGGGTACTCTTCAAAGCATGAATGGCTTTTGAATTAGCCTCAATATACTTGCTATTATTAACATATGAATTTTTAATAGTAGCAAGATAAACATGAATGCCTAGGCTTTTGAGGAACATAGACATCTTAACCTTCCAAGTTTGGATGTTAAGAATGTCAAAGGTGGGAGGTGATATGAAATTTATGTGTGTGTATAAACATTGTGATTAGCTACAAATAAGGATCTTTAACTCTAGGTTGTCAGACCCAAATCAAGAGCACTTGACTCTGATACAATTGCAATCATCTAGAGGGGGTGAATAGGTGACTAGCTAATCTAATGGTCAATTAATGCGGAATTAAAACTATTTATGCAAACTAAAAATACTTAGTTAAATACACCAAGTATAACACAAGAGTGTAGCCGAATTCCCCGTGAAGGGCTCTGGACTAACTCCTCAAGACTCTTCTAAATAAGAGGTGAGGTGTCACGTTGGCTCTCTTGGTTGAATACAAGTGTAAGCAAACAATCCCCAAGCATTTAACAATATGAGCACAAATATATATCAAGCATATAAAGATGAAAGCAATATAAGCATGCAAGATATAAAGAAATGAGAGATAGAGAGAGCAATTGCAAACATGGGAGATGTGTTTCGAGGCTCGAGCACACTTGCTCTACGTCCCCACCTTCAACACTATGAAGGATTTTCACTAAAATCGATCCCACTGGATCACTCGGTGCCGCAACACCACAAGCTCTTTGGACTCTCTAGTCCCTCTCTTGTTCCCGCAAGAACTACACACCGCAAGCCCACTAGCTTTCCGAGACCGCACCTCTACAAAGAGCTCTCACTAGAACTCTAAATAACCGCGAGCACACAAGTTCGCCTCCTCAAAGCAAAGATGTGTACTTTGGTGATCTAAACACTTTGATCGCCTCAAATCATTCTCACAACAACTCTCCTATACGATGAATATATTAATGGAAAGCTCAAGTGTTTGTGAGAAAACTTGGATTGAATGTGGTGGTAAAAACTCAAGAAAATCACTTTTGAAAACTCTTGATAAACTCTCCTTTTGAATGGAAGTATTTGGCTCAAATACAAGTGGAGAAAACCTCTTGATAGAGTAGGAAAAACTGGCTTCAAAATTCACTAAAAATCTCATTCAAAACAGTCCATAAGTGCCTCCCTTTTATAGGCTAGCAAAACTAGTCGTTGGGGCAGCAAAATTTCAGCCTATACGGCTGTCGGTCGACTGGCCCCGTCGACTGCCAACGGTCAGAAATCTGACCGTTGGAGTTTCGGTCGACCGGCCCGATCGACCGTGGCCTGGAACAAAGAGCATAACTCTCTGCCGGTCGACCGGCCCGGTCGACTAGGGCTTTCAGAGAGCAGAGCTCTCTGGTGGTCGACCGGGTCGGTTGACCGGCCCTCCAGCCAAACCTGGTGTGCACGTTTGTGCACGGCGGTCAACTGACTCGGTTGACCAACTCCTGGCTCGGTCGACCGGCCCAGTCGATCGGCAGAAGCCAGAATAGGACATTTTAGGGATGGAAAACTTGGTATTTTTCTTTTAATAAAATCCCATAAAATCTCTAAAAATCTACAAAAATAAGTTCAGTATAATACTTTGATAAACAAACATGTTTGAGTAAAATCAAGACATGTTATAAACATTTTGAACTATTTTTGTAACTTAAAAATTTTAGCTCAAAATAAAAACCGTATTTTTCCAAATAGATTTTTTCAAAACTTCTCTAAATACAAAAATAAGATATTGTAAACACTTTTAAAGCATAGAGTATATGGATATGATCCACTACACATACATGATGAAATACCTATATTTTTAACAATAAGGACTAAAATATGTTTTGGTTAAAACACATGTATATATTAAACTCCAAAAATTAAAACGGTATTTTTTCAAAATGAAAACTCTTTTGTATTTTATCAAAATGAAAATTCTTTTACGAAAACTCATCTAAATCTTGTGTGTGAGTGTATATGGTATACTTGAGCAATCCATCAACTATTCTATCATTTACATTCTATCTAAAGACAAAATCTTAATAAAACAAATCTAGACACAAGTCTCCTCTTGAAGTCTTCACTTGAAGTCTTCTTCTCCTTCTTGACTTGGTCCAAACTTAATCCACAGAGATAGACTCCTCTTGAGTACTTGATGTGGTCTTGATGCATAGGCTCTTGAATCAAATCGTGTTAGCTCCAAAACTGGACTTTAAATCCTTTGTTGAAGCTAAACACCTACTAAGATCTTGATCATAAATCTGAGACTAATTGTAATACCCCGTTCCCGGAATACGTACTTAGTTGCGTATTCAGATTTTTTCGATCGTATTTTTCGATTTGCTTCCTGTATTTATCCTATATTACGAATTCTTCATATGATTGTTTTGTCTTGGATTTGGGTTCGTGGATTCGGAGTCAACCTTAGTTTGAACCGAAGGCCCGATCCCAGAGTATTGCTCGGTTTGGACATTCTGATAATTAGATTGGACCGATTTTAATTTTAAACATCGTTTTCCAATATTTTAGATTTTATATGATTTTCTGGAATTTTCTTGGATTAAAAGGAATTTCTTCAAAACCGGTGTCGGCCAGTGCCGCTGACCGATTCCTGAATTTTTAATTCTTAAACGGTTTAGAATTTCTAAAAGTTCCTTTAGACATTATTACTTAAAATCATATTTTCTACCTACATTCTTTTTCTGAGGATTTTATGAATTTATGAAAATTCCATCGGAGTCGGTAGGTAACTGGTTCCGGGATTTTTAGTTTTAAAACTATAAAGTATTTCTTAAAACGGATTTCACTATGATACTTAGGATTATATTCTGGATTTTTGATAATTATTTCGGGTCATTCCGAGATACTTGAATTTCGGACGATTCCGGCGTTTTCCGTGATGTTTTCCGTATCCACGACTTAACCTGGGAACTTGTCTTTCCAATAGTTTTATTTCCTAATGTCCAAGAGAAATATCTTCTCCCTTATGTTTCTTTCCTTTTTCCTTTCCTTTATTTCTTTCTCCACAAACCAAAGCATTTCCATTTTCCAAAAATCCCATTTTTCCTCCAAAATTTCCACCAACTCCCACCTACCACCATTAAATGCATCCCTTTTCTCTCTCTACCATGGCCGGCCAAGTGGCCAAAGGGGTGACACCCCATGCTTCCCTTATTTGCACAAAGCCCCTTCCCACCTACACTAATTGCAACCCCTTCACAAATCAAAACCCTATTTAAACTTTCCCTTTACATTTCACTCCACTTTCTTCTCCACTTCAACAAAGAGAAGCTCTCACCAACTCTCTCATTCTTCTCCACCTCAACCCTAACTCCAAGAACTCCACAAGATCATCTTCTCCAACTCAAGCAACATCTACTTTTGGATTTAGGCCATCATCTCCACCTTGGGATCTTTTCAAGAACATCAAGCTCCAAGTAAACCAATCCAAGTGAGTATCTTTACTCACCAAGACTAGATAACTCTTTTACATACTTGTGATGGAAATTCTTGTACACTTGTGCCATAAAAATCCTATTTTTAGACCATCAAACCCAACAACTAGACTCAGTTCTGTACCCTGTTTACGATCACGATTAGTCGACTTGACCTAGAACCTAGTCGACTAGAATCCTTAGCTGAAACTTAGTTTTCCTGGAAATCACAGATTTAGTCGACTTACCCCTTTTATTAGTCGACTAACCTTTTCTGGACACAAACTTCAACTCTCTGGAAACCACTCCTAGTCGACTCCTGAATTACCCTAGTCGACTAATCCTACCTGAACCAGAAACCCTAACTCTCGGCCCTAGTCGACTCATCATAAATATTAGTCGACTTAAGACCCTAGTCGACTACTCCTACTACTCTAGTAGACTTACCTTTTCCTGGACCAAAACCTTAACTCTCTGTATCCCAGATTTAGTCGACTTACGTATCCGTTAGTCGACTTATGTTCACTGATTAGTCGACTACACCTCCCATCCTAGTCGACTGACATTTCCTGAAACCGAATCCGAACTCTCTGGAACCCAGTTCTAGTCGACTAACTCAAACTGTTAGTCGACTAGTGACCACTATTAGTCGACTAACCCTTCCACCTAGTCGACTAACTTTGGCCATCTGTCTTAGTTGATTTCCTTCTTGAATACCAACCATTCCTCTAGGCTTATATCACATCTTAGTATTGTTTGACTTGTATCTTGACCAACATCATCTTACCCTTCTCTCTTTCCCTCTCCTCTTCACTCTATATGATTATATCACAGGTTATGGCGAGTCCCGGAATTCAGTGGATTGCGGGTATTTCGGCGTTTTGGTGATTTAGGCGAGTATTCTCACTCGCTACTTTTTGTATGCGAGTAATCTCACTTGCTCTCGCTATCATTTGAGTTTTCCTATTTCGTTGGTTCGATAAGTATTTCAACTCATATTTCCATTTCATGTTTACATGTCTTTCACTACTTTGTATATTATGCGTGGCCGACCCTTCGTGGTCGTTGGATTCCGGCTTTCTTCTATATTACCACTTGTCATACCATTACTTTAGACTTGTCAATTGCATGCTTCCTTTTTAACACATGTATATCACCTGACATCTGGTATATTACCACCTGACCACCTGACATGCTATTATTTGACCAGACCCTCTTGTCATGACCTGGCTTACCTGACTGTTATCAATCTCTTGGTATGCATGTTACTTGATATACATCACCGCTTATCATGCCATCTCTTGACACCAAGCATGATACACCGATTCTCATAATTATCATGATAAAGGGAATGTAGTACCTGATTACCGTTATGTACTGACCACCGTTATGTATTACTGTTATGATATGACTCATTCCCGAACTCTGATAATTATGTTAATAAGCGATAAAATGGACAACTTGTATGGGTATGGGAGGAAGTGATGGATGCCGGAATGATATCTTACTTATAGTGGTGGGGTATAAAAGTATGTATATACATATATATATATATATGTACTGGCGGTAGTGAATCTGAATTACTGAATAGGGGGACTTTGGGCCTCCAAAGCCGGTTCCAGGTGTATGGAAACCACTATAAGAAGTTCTATCAGTTCTCCATCTACTTCCGTTAACAACCCTCGACTTGCTTATATATAGATGTATGTGGGTTGGCCGTACACCAGGTCACATACCGAGATATATGGGTCAGACGAGTAATAATAATAATAGGTGTTTCCTGTGACCCCAGTTATGATTACTGATATGATTCCTGTTTTGATACCTGTTATGCATTCTTGTCACATCTGTTATGTATTCTTCTTATGACTACTTTGCAACTCTGATTCTATACGCTTGGGTTTCTGTGGCATGAGATAAAGGTATATAGATGAGGGTTTCCTTGTTTGGATTATTCCTTCGATGTATTAGTCTCATGGGACCGTGACTTAAGCGTATACAATCACTTTTGCTTAGGATCAGCTTTACCTTGGATTTCCTGTTTTATGGATATTATGTTATACTTGTTCATATATATTTCACTTGTGTTCTAACCCTCCTGTCTTCGGTACTTGACACTTGTACTCATCCTGGTTCGCCACCTGGCGTCATATCATACTCGCCTGGGGAGTTTCACTGACTCCCTGGATTCTCATGTCCAGGTCCTGGAGCCCGGAGCGTGTGGATTCTCACCGTTACTGCTCAGAGTGGCGCAGCGGTAGCGTGAATCTCCAGACGACAGTCCAGAGCCACATCCTTCCAGACCCCCTTTGTGCCTCTCGAGTTTTTCCTTAGCAAACTCGTGAGTGCTCTTTTACACTTTTCATACTTGTACATCCTTGTATACTTGTATGCGAGCCCCCTTTTATACCGTTCATATTATGTATATTCCTTGTACTCTCGCATTTGCGCATCTGTGATATAATATTATTGTAATATTGGATCACATCTGGTGATAACTCTGTGATTGTATATATATATGTGTTGGAATGTATAATGCACCACTGCTTCCGTACTCTGATTCTTGTCTGTACTGATGCTTAGCGTATATACGGGAGGGTAGTTCTGACCTACGTATATACGTCGCAGTGACGACCCCGTATCGCCGGGATCGGGGCGTTACAGGATGGTATCAGAGCTTAGGCTCTAACTTCCTCAGTACGTCCAGAAGGCAAATCAATGGTAAAGAGATTTGCAACTGGAATACATGAGTCTTGGTTATACATTCCAACTGCAAGTGCAGAGTTATCTATTTCTTGACTATCTTTCCTTTGATTTCAAATCCCTCCTTGACTATCTTTTCCTTGGATTCCTGATCTCTCCTATCCTTTCCCCGTTTTGGTTTTATGTTTTGGTTTTATGAAGCCTTATACTATCTTAAGATATGACTAGACTAGAGAGGTAGGGGCTGGTTCAGAATGAAGCTCTTATGTGATCTCTTCGGCCAACTTGATGAAGCTTGGTATTCTCCAGATCGATCTTGATCTGGCTATCTTTCAGAGGACAGCAGTCGGATTCTTAATTATCGGTCTTCTTTATTATGCTCAGGATTTTCGGGGTTTTCCTTATTACACAGCCACGACATCATCAGCCGGAAATGCAGAGTATGATTATTATTCAGTTGACTTGAGAGCCCTACCTATAGTGCTTCATATCTTAATTAGTATAAATTCCACCTTTGTCCCCTTTGTATTCAATTTGCCCCTTAACGAAATTGCGAGGACGCAATTTTTTGTAAGGTGGGTGGATTGTAATACCCCGTTCCCGGAATACGTACTTAGTTGCGTATTCAGATTTTTTCGATCGTATTTTTCGATTTGCTTCCTGTATTTATCCTATATTACGAATTCTTCATATGATTGTTTTGTCTTGGATTTGGGTTCGTGGATTCGGAGTCAACCTTAGTTTGAACCGAAGGCCCGATCCCAGAGTATTGCTCGGTTTGGACATTCTGATAATTAGATTTGACCGATTTTAATTTTAAACATCGTTTTCCAATATTTTAGATTTTATATGATTTTCTGAAATTTTCTTGGATTAAAAGGAATTTCTTCAAAACCGGTGTCGGCCAGTGCCGCTGACCGATTCCTGGATTTTTAATTCTTAAACGGTTTAGAATTTCTAAAAGTTCCTTTAGACATTATTACTTAAAATCATATTTTCTACCTACATTCTTTTTCTGAGGATTTTATGAATTTATGAAAATTCCATCGGAGTCGGTAGGTAACTGGTTCCGGGATTTTTAGTTTTAAAACTATAAAGTATTTCTTAAAACGGATTTCACTATGATACTTAGGATTATATTCTGGATTTTTGATAATTATTTCGGGTCATTCCGAGATACTTGAATTTCGGACGATTCCGGCGTTTTCCGTGATGTTTTCCGTATCCACGACTTAACCTGGGAACTTGTCTTTCCAATAGTTTTATTTCCTAATGTCCAAGAGAAATATCTTCTCCCTTATGTTTCTTTCCTTTTTCCTTTCCTTTATTTCTTTCTCCACAAACCAAAGCATTTCCATTTTCCAAAAATCCCATTTTTCCTCCAAAATTTCCACCAACTCCCACCTACCACCATTAAATGCATCCCTTTTCTCTCTCTACCATGGCCGGCCAAGTGGCCAAAGGGGGTGACACCCCATGCTTCCCTTATTTGCACAAAGCCCCTTCCCACCTACACTAATTGCAACCCCTTCACAAAATCAAAACCCTATTTAAACTTTCCCTTTACATTTCACTCCACTTTCTTCTCCACTTCAACAAAGAGAAGCTCTCACCAACTCTCTCATTCTTCTCCACCTCAACCCTAACTCCAAGAACTCCACAAGATCATCTTCTCCAACTCAAGCAACATCTACTTTTGGATTTAGGCCATCATCTCCACCTTGGGATCTTTTCAAGAACATCAAGCTCCAAGTAAACCAATCCAAGTGAGTATCTTTACTCACCAAGACTAGATAACTCTTTTACATACTTGTGATGGAAATTCTTGTACACTTGTGCCATAAAAATCCTATTTTTAGACCATCAAACCCAACAACTAGACTCAGTTCTGTACCCTGTTTACGATCACGATTAGTCGACTTGACCTAGAACCTAGTCGACTAGAATCCTTAGCTGAAACTTAGTTTTCCTGGAAATCACAGATTTAGTCGACTTACCCCTTTTATTAGTCGACTAACCTTTTCTGGACACAAACTTCAACTCTCTGGAAACCACTCCTAGTCGACTCCTGAATTACCCTAGTCGACTAATCCTACCTGAACCAGAAACCCTAACTCTCGGCCCTAGTCGACTCATCATAAATATTAGTCGACTTAAGACCCCTAGTCGACTACTCCTACTACTCTAGTCGACTTACCTTTTCCTGGACCAAAACCTTAACTCTCTGTATCCCAGATTTAGTCGACTTACGTATCCGTTAGTCGACTTATGTTCACTGATTAGTCGACTACACCTCCCATCCTAGTCGACTGACATTTCCTGAAACCGAATCCCAACTCTCTGGAACCCAGTTCTAGTCGACTAACTCAAACTGTTAGTCGACTAGTGACCACTATTAGTCGACTAACCCTTCCACCTAGTCGACTAACTTTGGCCATCTGTCTTAGTTGATTTCCTTCTTGAATACCAACCATTCCTCTAGGCTTATATCACATCTTAGTATTGTTTGACTTGTATCTTGACCAACATCATCTTACCCTTCTCTCTTTCCCTCTCCTCTTCACTCTATATGATTATATCACAGGTTATGGCGAGTCCCGGAATTCAGTGGATTGCGGGTATTTCGGCGTTTGGTGATTTAGGCGAGTATTCTCACTCGCTACTTTTTGTATGCGAGTAATCTCACTTGCTCTCGCTGTCATTTGAGTTTTCCTATTTCATTGGTTCGATAAGTATTTCAACTCATATTTCCATTTCATGTTTACATGTCTTTCACTACTTTGTATATTATTCGTGGCCGACCCTTCGTGGTCGTTGGATTCCGGCTTTCTTCTATATTACCACTTGTCATACCATTACTTTAGACTTGTCAATTGCATGCTTCCTTTTTAACACATGTATATCACCTGACATCTGGTATATTACCACCTGACCACCTGACATGCTATTATTTGACCAGACCCTCTTGTCATGACCTGGCTTACCTGACTGTTATCAATCTCTTGGTATGCATGTTACTTGATATACATCACCGCTTATCATGCCATCTCTTGACACCAAGCATGATACACCGATTCTCATAATTATCATGATAAAGGGAATGTAGTACCTGATTACCGTTATGTACTGACCACCGTTATGTATTACTGTTATGATATGACTCATTCCCGAACTCTGATAATTATGTTAATAAGCGATAAAATGGACAACTTGTATGGGTATGGGAGGAAGTGATGGATGCCGGAATGATATCTTGCTTATAGTGGTGGGGTATAAAAGTATGTATATACATATATATATATATGTACTGGCGGTAGTGAATCTGAATTACTGAATAGGGGGACTTTGGGCCTCCAAAGCCGGTTCCAGGTGTATGGAAACCACTATAAGAAGTTCTATCAGTTCTCCATCTACTTCCGTTAACAACCCTCGACTTGCTTATATATGGATGTATGTGGGTTGGCCGTACACCAGGTCACATACCGAGATATATGGGTCAGACGAGTAATAATAATAATAGGTGTTTCCTGTGACCCCAGTTATGATTACTGATATGATTCCTGTTTTGATACCTGTTATGCATTCTTGTCACATCTGTTATGTATTCTTCTTATGACTACTTTGCAACTCTGATTCTATACGCTTGGGTTTCTGTGGCATGAGATAAAGGTATATAGATGAGGGTTTCCTTGTTTGGATTATTCCTTCGATGTATTAGTCTCATGGGACCGTGACTTAAGCGTATACAATCACTTTTGCTTAGGATCAGCTTTACCTTGGATTTCCTGTTTTATGGATATTATGTTATACTTGTTCATATATATTTCACTTGTGTTCTAACCCTCCTGTCTTCGGTACTTGACACTTGTACTCATCCTGGCTCGCCACCTGGCATCATATCATACTCGCCTGGGGAGTTTCACTGACTCCCCTGGATTCTCATGTCCAGGTCCTGGAGCCCGGAGCGTGTGGATTCTCACCGTTACTGCTCAGAGTGGCGCAGCGGTAGCGTGAATCTCCAGACGACAGTCCAGAGCTACATCCTTCCAGACCCCCTTTGTGCCTCTCGAGTTTTTCCTTAGCAAACTCGTGAGTGCTCTTTTACACTTTTCATACTTGTACATCCTTGTATACTTGTATGCGAGCCCCCTTTTATACCGTTCATATTATGTATATTCCTTGTACTCTCGCATTTGCGCATATTAGTGATATGATATTCATGTAATATTGTTATCACTCTGGTGATAATTCTGTGATTGTATATATATATATGTGTTGGAATGTATAATGCACCATCTGCTTCCGTACTCTGATTCTTGTCTGTACTGATGCTTAGCGTATATACGGGAGGGTAGTTTTGACCTACGTATATACGTCGCAGTGACGTCCCCGTATCCGTGGGATCGGGGCGTTACACTAATTAAACACAAGATCATTAGTACTATAATTACATGAGTTGATCATCATCAAAACTAAAGTGATGAGCCTTTGGGCCAACAAATTATATATCAGATCATATCGATAATATTAGTATTGGGCACACACATCCCCAGAATTGCGCTGCACATAAACTATTCTCAAGTGAATCTGACCGACCCATTTGCTTTTGTTTTTATTGAGAATTTCTACACCACTCACAGTGTAGGGCTCTCTCTCTCTCTCTCTCTCTCTCTCTCTCTCTCTCTCTCTCATATTGCCCAGGTCACATGGGAACAGTAATGCATCATCTAATGTTGTTGGCCCATATGTAGAGTGAAGCCAAGGCACTGCCATAGTATGTTTTATGTCTTTATGTGTATGTGTTTTTAGCTTTGGCTTCAAAGGTAGCCTTGTCATCACTTATTATGCTAAAATAAGAGAAGTTTATAGTTACTTTAGGTATTGATTGTGTTGTTGTACAATATAGCACTAAATGACTTTAATTGCAGATATATTAGTTAACATTCTTGTATAATATGCAAATATATATCCAATTGTTCAGGTATCTATCCAAATATATCAAGTAGTTTATATATTGTATAGTGAGACTTGTGATCTATGAAAAGAAGTCACAAGTTTAAAACACATCATAACTGAAATTCGAAGAATTTTCTCCTTGTATCACTAAAAGATTAAAGAGACCCACTGATTAAAATAAATAAATAAAAAATATTTGATAGATTTTTTTTAGTTAAAACACAACCTCTATTTGAGAACGTAACACATTCTATTTATTGTTTGTTTTCATCTTGTACAATCTCTTTTGCCATATGTTTTGACTTTATTCTCTCTTTATCTTGACACTGTAAGTAGTTGTTGAAAATTAGTGGATGCACACACTGTACATAAACACATAAAAAACAGGTCGTATCCCCTCTCTTTAGGTCGGCAATATGAATTACGCTTACTCATTAACTTCAATCCAAATTGAAGTTAACGATTTCAGATGTTGTCATGTTGTCAACATCTTTAATTAAACTATGCAACGCAAATCGATTCTTCAACATCCTTTTTCAACTTAACTTTAAAAAAAAAAAAAAATACTAGTATCATCCTTATTACTACCAAATAAATCTCTAAACAAACAAGATCAATGTTTATATTAGATCACTGCAACAACAATGTTCATTAGAGGCAGCCGACGAGTTTTTCTCTGTTTGGAGTCACAATAAATATATACAATATTGCAGTAAATTTCTAAAAAGTACCAGTATACATGTCTATTTTAGAATTAGCAGTGCCAATATATTCATTTTCATTTTAGAATTAGCTGCAAATGTCTATATTTTTGTAGCGGATGAAATTTCGTGTTACTCCATCTCAACAACTAGTTTGTTTTGACTGTGGTGATAACAAAAATTTAACTTAAATACCTTAGACATTAAGACAATTTTTATAAACAAAGCAATAACTATATTATTAATCACATCAAATTAGAATATATAATACTAATCTACAAGTATATTATTAAAAGCATGCTAGTTATGTACTCGGCAAAGTACTCTGCGAGGGCGTGAGAGCCTCATTGGACACAGCCCATGTGGAGGCATGAATGTCCCTCGTGCAGGAACAGTGGGGCCCCGTCCTACTGTGGGACCCAGCAGACCAAGACCCAAGTAAGTTGTCTTTACTATTCAACTAAATTCCAGTTAAAATATTAATAAAATAGTTGTTATTCTTGGTACCAAAAACATTAATATATTAATCCCACGCCATATGGGGAGTCACATATTCCATGAATTATGCGCAACAAGTTTAGGGCCCGAGTGTTTGGGCACTGTATAAAGATACGTCACCTAATAGGGAGGGTGTGGGAAAGATCAGTACCTCCAAACAGTTTTCAAAAAGGATGGATCACGCTCGTAGATCTGTCAATGGGTCAGGTCTGAACTCATACTTGATTCATACCAGATCTGATGAGACGGGCTTGAGTTATACATCAAAGGATCCGAATAGGACTCAGACCCATTCACCCTATTAGTAAATGGGTCGAGTCTGATATTACTTGAAGCATACGCGGTTAAACTCAAACCAATTTAATTAATAACCCTGACCTTAACCCTCTCACTCACTCTTTCCATCGCCTCCATATCCCTCAATATGCCTCCCTCTCATAGCCTCCTGGAGTATCGAATCGCCTCCCTCGCTGACTCTTCACCGGACCTCCTCCCCTCCTTCGACCGCGCCTCTGCCACTAAGCTCTTCCACAAGACCCGGGAGCTTGGTGAGGGCGAGGCTGCCTATGGTGAGGCTGATGTATAGGGAGATGGCGGCGTTGTTGTCGGCCTACACCCACTCTGTCGACCATCATTTCCCTCTCTTCGCCAACCTCGACATTCCTAACCCCATCGACAATGTCAGGTTGGTCGGGTAATTGGGTCTAGACCCATCACTAATCGGACCTGGGTATGAAAACTGTTGTTTTGAACTCACGCAAAATCAGGCTACGCTTGATATACTTGTAATGATAATCAGATCCGGGTGTGGTAACTACCGTACCTGCTTTGAACCTAACCAGTTGACAGCCTACACCCACGTGGCAATTAGAGAGCCAACTGTGATGTCTCCCCCCCACGTGGGCACATAATGATTAACCATGTGGAGTATCTACGCGACAGTGTAGGCGCGGGGGAGGGCTATCGCTTAACTTTCCCCCCTTTGTCTCATTCACTTGAAGTTCTATTTGTTAGATATTTTTTTTTAAATTATCTCCCATTTAAATTATAATTATAGTGGTCAAAATCTGATCATACAGAATCATGACACGTGTCCAAGCAACTAAACCTCTCTGCCACTCCGGAGCCATTCTAAAAGCTGCTCCTGGCCCTGAGAACACTTCCACCCCAGTAGCTCCGATACTCCCAGCCATCACGGAGTCATCCCTTCTCAGAGGCTCCACCTCTGCGCAAGATAACTTTGGCAACAGATTATTCCTATTTTTCGCCTTCAGGTACACCCCGGCAATGGATCATTCCTGATCACCGCCTTCAGTTACGCAATGGCAACTGATCATCCTTGATCTTCTCCTTCAGTTACACAGCCTAGCCTCCCCCTATGTTCATAACGTAAAACTCCCTCCAGTTTGGACAGTTAGGGATTTAAGTGGGATTTTCTGCATGCAATTCCAATAATCAAGCACTAACAATCATGACCATTACAACAAATTCGCACAGAAAAATCATGCAGCTACGCAAATCTCGTGAACACCTCATCCGCCTCATGGCCTACAGTTCAGTATAAATAGACCTTCTTCTCCAGCGAGAAAAAGGGACAAAACCTCATCAGATCCCAACCCAAAGAAAATCCCAATACATATCTATAATTCTTGTAAACCAGTGAATTATTGTGGATTTTCGTCCTCCTCTCCCTGGTTTTCCCAATTAGGGTCTCCACATAAAAATATCATGTCTCCATCTGTTTTCTATATTGTGTTTATTATTTTACACTTACACGCTAAACGCAAACTCTTACTTGTGGTGTGGATTGATTATCTGATTATTCGCAACAAAAAATCTCTACCACAAATTGGTACTTTCATTGAGATCTCAGTCCCAACACTCAGATTTCTCCCCTACCAAACACATCTTCAATAAGACTCTCCAATAAACCATGGCCCCGAAGAAGCAGCCGACCACCGGTGAAGGAACCACCTCCATGGGCAAATCTGTTACCAGCGCTGGGGTACTGTTTCCCCGAGAGGCCTCAACCTCAGCCCCATTGTGGAAGAGACGGTCCCTGCACCTTCGCAGAGGGCAGCCAGAGATATCCACCCACCATCAACTTACGAAGCCGAACTCCTCCAAATGTTTGCTGACATGAAGGAGGAGATGAAGAAGTAGCAAGCCTTGTTCGATCGCGAACGAAAGCAATCAGAACGAGATAGAGAAAATGCAGCCCGTGAGCAAGAGGAGATAAAGTGCCTAAATGACCAACTCTTCACTCAAATCATAGCCCCCCAGAACACTCAAGAACTGCCTCCATCGTTAAAAAGGACCACTGTTATGGAGGTGACAAGTGGCAATTAGTCTCAAAGCTGAAGGCATCGCAAAACAACCCCCCCCCCCCACTCCATCGGAGTAATCGACGACGGGTCAAGTTCGCCTCGTCCCCGCATGAAAGATCGACATGATCATTCTCAGAGGAAGACCAAGGAGTTTATCCGTGTCCAATATCTCAATAAGCTTGTACAAAAGTGAGTCAAAGAGGAGAGGATGCTACATCACGGCAGACTCGGAGCCATCACCCCCAATGCATCCAACTTCCCTTTCTCTGAGGGAATACTGGAATATAAATTTCTCAAGAAGTTCATGATTTCGATCTTTGATTGCTACTCTGGTCAAATCGATCTTATCCATCACCTTTGCTAGTATCAAAACAAGATGATGATTCATTCTAAAAATGACTCCATCTTGTGCCAGATCTTTCCCTCCAGCTTGAAGGGGGTAGCCTCCGACTGGTTCTACTTTCTTCCCCCATGCTCAATCCACAGCTTCGTAGATCTCATCAAGTTATTTTTCGCTCAAGCTTCCCGCCAAGAGTTCAAACAGAAAAACCATCACCTTCTCTCCGTTAAGATGAGGCCCACCACGACCTCAAGACGTACATTAGCTACTTTCAAAATCAACTAGCTAAAGTACACAATTGCAGTAAAGATACATCTGCACTGGCATTTATCAGCGGACTACGAGTCACCCACCTACTGTATAAGCATCTGGTGAAGTACAATATCACCCGTTGGAGCGAGGTCCTGTACTGAGCCTAACCATACATCCAGTTGGAGAAAGCAATTAAAAACTCAGCCAACCCATCTTTCAATCGCGGCGATGATGGAACAAAATCGAAGCCGCAGCGCGGAGACCCCTCCATTGACATCCAGAGATGCAGACAAGGCGCTTTCAAGAAGAAATTATTCTTGCACCCTCAACAGAGGCCACTCTGAACCTACTGGGTGGACGATAGCTTCCCCCTGAAGCTTCTGACCTAGGATGTCTTTAAAGCCATCAAAGGTCAACCCTGGGTAAAGCGTCTAGAAGCAAAACCACATGACACTGCTCATCCCTGAGCAAAGGACTACTGCTCCTACCAAGACAATAAAAGACACCAAACTTCTCAATATCGGTCCCTCCATAAGTACCTTGAAGATCTTGTCTAGAAGAGTTATCTTTGAGAGTACATCCTCACACCCGGAGCCTCCTCCGAGACAAAAAAAACAGTGGAAAAACCCATCTCGAATCGATCACAACAAATGATCACCCAGTACAGAGTGGTTGATTAACACTAACCGGACAAATAAGAGCAAAAAAGTTCCTCTAACGGATAAAAGCTCCATTTATCTTATTCACTTTTTATCTTATTCACTTTTATATATTTTATTAAAATTATTTAATAAAAATATATTTTGATTTTTAATGGCTCCCCGACATCCTTCTTAGGATCCGTAAAACCTGCTTATCAACCCCTGCTCTGCTGGTCTATGAGCTCTTTTCTTCGGAGTCATGACTGTATATCCAAGGAGGAATTCCCCCACTCGAAATTTAACAACTTCAATGCCTGGCTCCCGGCTCTCTACATCCTTCACAAGATCTTCCAACCCACTCACCAACCCCCATGTGGCCAGTTCACGAGCACATCTTCCCAGAGACTTATATCTGTGTGTTTCGAGAAGGAAAGCCCCCACTCCAGAACGAAAACACAGGTATCCATCTCTGAAACCACTCTGGCTAATCTTTAATTAAGCTACTGCCAGTCTCAACTCTGCGACTGAGGGCTTCCTTCATCTGGGGCCTCTATCTGTGTGTTCCAAGAAGGGAAGCCCCACTCGAGAATAATTACACAAGCTTCTGCCGCTGGGCGATCTATAAGGCTCATTCCTGATTGGGCAACTGCCCTCCGTAAGGCTCATCCCTAATCAGGCAACCGCTACCACCTTACGGCTCATCCCTAATTAGGAAACTACTATTCAAAGTTTCATTTTCAATTAGACTACCGCCAGTTTGTCCGTGTTCTGAGAAAGGAAGCTCTCACTCGAGAATCATAGTACAAATACCTATCTCTAGATCCAAAGACTCATTCTCAATTAGGCAACCACCTCCCGGAAGGCTCATCCCCAATTGGGCAACTGCTTGCCTAGCTCTGCAACTAAGGGCTCCTCTCACTCGGAATCTTATGCTTGTGTCTTCAGAGAAGGCAAACCCTCGCTCCAGAACAATAACACCAACATTAGCATCCGAGCTCCCATCGACTTGCCCTCCATCCAATTCGTCTCTGCGACTGAAGTCCTCACTTCACTCGGAGATCAGCGTCTAACGGCCCAGTTCGTCTTCGCGACTGAAGACCTCTCTTCGCTCTGAGTTCAGAGCCTAATGGCCCAGTTCGTCTCTGGGACTAAAGCCCTCATTTCATTCGAAATTCAGTGCCTAATGGCCCAGCTCGTCTCCGCGACTGAAGTTGAAGTTCTCACTTCACTCAGAGAACAAATATTTGTATGCTTAGAGATGAAGACATCGTCCGGAGATAGCAACGCAGACACATCACATTTTTACCATCCGGAAGTCACACCTCCGAAGGAGTATGAATATTCTACAATACAAATCAGGTAAGATCTAAACAACTCAGTCATTTTTATTATAAAATACATGCGATTATATTTCATTAAATTTCATTATATCGTTACGTCTAACAAGTGAAATACATGAAATATTTTACATCTCTGTCTTTACTTCTTGAAAAGAAATACAAAAGATTTGAGAACCTGTCCTGCCACTATTTACAGACCCCCTCGATACAGGAATAATAGAGACTTGTTCATCGGAGGAGATCTTTCGGGGGCAATCTTCATCCTTGCAGTGATTCCTGACGTAGGTAGCCATCTCTCATCAACAGCTTCCTGTTCCTCCAAAGAAGCCAGAGAACACCTCCCGCTATGGTAATCCTCGAGAAATCCTCTAGGAACGAGGCAATGACGTCAACCAGACGGACTCTGGCAGAACACATCAGAAGGAGAAAACATCACTCTGCACTGTGGTGTCCTAGGAAGAGGATCAAGCTTCAGGGAGAAGGACTCCCCTGCACACCTGATCAACATGCTCCACCTCTTTCTTCCTTATACGCCCTATATTGAGGGAATGTCAGACTTTTTTTAGAATGATCCACCCCTAAAAAATGAGCGACTGGAAACCAGATCATCGGCTCTAATCAAAGTAGGCCACCAAGCTATCACCCCCGGCGGCGGAGCTCCATCATGTTGGCTGATGTAACACGACAAGATCATCACGATGGATGACATATCATGCCACACAGACTCCCAAACAGTGGGAGCTCGTCTACCATCCTCTCCACCTTTCTTTTCTCCATCTGATGAAGTGGATGGAAGGATCCATGCGGCTTAGTAAAGATAACAGAGGAGGAATCTAGAAACAAGACTTTTTCGAGGAGATGACAGAAGTTACTTCTACACAAAGGATTCTACCTATATAGATACAGGAGGAGCCAAACTGATTACAATTTGAGTTCTCGATCCCCGAAAAATCGGGCCACATCATCTCCGAAAAAGCTGATCTACATCCCAAGATCTTCAGTTAACCAAATCTGTAGGATACCAACCGTCCCCGCCACACGATCTCAGTCATTATGGCGCAAAGATTCGAGAAGGCATAGTCTACCCTCCCCTAACTCAGAATCTTATGCTTGTGCGTTCCGAGAAGGAAAATCCCTGCTCGAGAACAATAACACCTTTCTTAGTCTTCGCCTTTAGTTACACAGTCTAGCCTCCCCCCACGTTCATAACGTGAAACACCCTCCAGCCTGGGCAGTTAGGGATTGATGTGAGATTTTCTGCATGTAATCCCAACAATCAAGCGCCAACGATCACGACCGTTACAACAAATTCGCACATGAAGATTATGCGCTATGTAAATCTCGCGAATGCCCATCCGCCTTATGGCCTACAGTTCAGTACAAATAGTTTTTCTTCTACGGCAAGAAAGAGGGACGAAGACCTTGGGGTTTTTCATCAAATCCTAGCTCAAAGGAAATCCTAATACATACTTGTAATTCCTGTAAACCAGCAAATTATAGTGGATTTTTCTCCTCCTCCTCCTCGTGGTTTTTTTTTTTCAATTAGGATTTTCACGTAAAAATACCATGTCTCATCTTATTTCTTTCTGTGTTGTGTTTATTTTTTTGCACAACATACTAAACCCAAACTATTGTTTGTGGTGTGAATTGACTGTCTAATTATTCGCAACGAAAAATCTCGACCATAATAATTATGATGCACATTTTTCCTCCATTTTTCTATCGACCATAATAATTATGATGTACATTTTTCCTCCATTTTTCTAAAAATATTGTGAGTACGAATCTCAACAGTTTAAATAGTTTTCAAATTAAAGCGTACCAGTGGTGCAGACTTAGTTTGTGATGAATACAAAGATTACCAGCAGTTTTGATTTATAGTACAAAACGTATACACAAGGAGTTGGAATTGTGTATGAATCACAAGGTAGGAGAATAGGATGGAGGTCGATGTCATGCACATTATTTTCGGGTTGTTTTCATGCTTTAACTTGTAGCATAAAGCTGACTTGTCATGTACTACACGTGGCACATAACGTTTCCTCTCATCGTTGTTTTCTTCTGATTTACACTGGTACAATCCACGATGAGTTGTGTATGTGATTCATGTACGGCAAATCTTGCGCGTAAGTCATAGAAATGAATATAAAGATGAGTAAAATAAGATTGAACAAGTATGAAAGAATTTTTCTTATTAATAATCACTTAGTAATTACTAATATATTTAATGTAGTTTTAAATATGCAATCTTAGTATAGAAGGTCCTTTAGATTAGCAATCCAAAGGATAGCGGAGATAACAAATCCTCAAGTGTCTGTATTTAATCACTGCAAGTGCTACTATAACACAGCAATAAAACGATAACTTATTTGCAAAAGGTAAGAGACCAAACATTTACTTCCTATGGCTTAAAGAAAGGGGAAAAAAAATGAAAACATTGATCCTGCCACCTTTTGTAGATGGCCAACAATTCCTTCGTAATAATGGTGGGAAATAGTGGGAACAAATTATGGTGATTCATATCAGTATCTTTTCTTTTTAATAGTTGTCGGACTCAAAAACTTAAAATAATCTAGTAAATATCAGTTTACCAAAATCTAAAATAATGTTTAGTTAATATAATCTCTACACTCAAAACTCAATTCAATTAAAACTATCCCTAATAACAAAGCTTACTATAAAGATATAACAAATTAGAAAATCAGCAAAAGAGTAATTTAACATAATTTTCTGAAGTCAGAACCAATAGCCTATCTACGAATGAATTAATAGATCATCTAAGTCAATTTAATCTCAATATGATGCTTACTATACTTTTCCTCTCTAAAATAAAATTAATATTAATCATTCAAATATATATATATCAGAATCAGAATCATTCCTTTCAATAATGTATTCTTCCATACGAAAATATGTCAAAACTTTGAAAGGAAAAGAAAAATCTACTTTGTTTCAACACAAATTTACATTGATGCTACCATTTTTGCTGCATTTACCAATCGGACATATATCGATCATCGGACCGCAGGACGAACACAAGCACAGGTGCCGGCATGGTAGCAACAACACTGACGGGTCGCCATTGCCGCAGCTTCTGCAGGTCATCCTCTCCTCTCTCATCGGCGGCTCTGCAGGCACCACCGAGTTGTCCCCGCAGCACGACTCTGCATCATCGGCAACCACGGCCTGATCGGCCAGCACCTGCTCGAGATTCGCCCGGAGCGCAGCTGCCGCCGCCTCGTGAGTCTGCGCCAAATACTTCCACGCATTGTTCTCGACGCCAAGGCTCTTGATCCTCTCTTCCATTGCCCAATTCAGCTTCATCAATTGCTCGATCTCTTCATCCTTGGACTTGAGTTTCTTCGACACCGACTCGTTCAGTGCAGCAATGATTTGATTTGAAAATTGCTTCTGTTTCTGTGAAAATTCTGTCCTCGCGTTCACAATCTGCAATCATATCAACCACTTGTCAGAATTCAAAATCTGATGTTGAGTCTCACTGCAACCACAAAACTGAGTAAAAGGATCAGAAAATTACGTATTGGGCGGTCAGACGATCGACATCGAGCATGTGATCGTAGATTTGTGATGATACATCTTCGCCGAGGAATGACAAGGAATCTCTCGACCTCTTCCTCGAGACAAGATTGTTGCCGTTGAGGAGGTGGTGGTGGTTGACGACAAGTCCGCCGCCGATTTCAGTGGTAGCTGGCACGACTGCGTTGTAGGCCGGGGCCGACAAACCGCCGCCGGTGAATCCCATCTGGCTGCCGTAGATGCACGCTGGATTCTCTTCTGCGTTCATGCTCTCTCTGATAACATAAAACTAATAACGAATATCAATCAATTTGCTCGCACACACAAGAGAAAGAGAGGACGATGAACAAAGAGGAAGATGAGAACAGAGCTTGGCTACCTGTTTCTGTATAGTTGAGGGGAGAAGAGGTGAGGATACTGTGCTTCAACTGCCATGAGACTTGTGTGGGCAAAGGTGTTTGTTCTGGGTCTCTGAGAGAGAGATGAATGGAGAGGGGGGAAAGAAAATTGAGGGGAAGATAAAAGAGAGAGTGGGAGAGGGGTGGAGGAAGTGGGGAACATGTAATAAGGATGGGGTGACGGTCGGTTTTATTAGGGGTCTGGTTAAGAGAGAGAAAAGATAAAGCAAATAACGAAATTGGTTTCCAGTAAAATAAAAAAAAAATTCAGTGAGAGAAAAAGATTTGGTGAAATTTGGTTATTCATATAGTAGTTTTTGTTTATTCTTGAAAAAAAGGTTTAAATTTCGTATAGCGGGGGCGAAAAAAGTAAAAAAGATTACGTACCTCGTGGGAGTTTGATTAGTCAGCTAATTGCATTGTCATCTATCCATTTATCGCCGGGGGGGCATTTTGGGAAGAGGAGAAAGTTCGAAAGGGGAAAATTTTTTTTTAGATGGAAATTGATTAATTTCGGATTTGATTTTGGGAACTCAATGCATGCATGCACCGCAGGTGGCCGCGTGTCCGTACGGTTTGCACAGCATGCAACGTGGCACGCTTTTAGGGAGCCGATGACCCGATTCTTCCCGCTCCGCCCCGGCTGTGGGCCCCGCGACCGCACGTGTGGGTCCGGGGTTACGGATCCAAAAGCGTGACCACGCCGGGCCCCACAGGCATGTGGCCGCTCCGCAAGTCATCGCAAACGCGGAGAATTATCATGGAACACGAGATTTCTGCATTCAGTTTTTTTCCCCCAACCCCTTTGTCACGAAAATTAAGATTTTGCAAACATTATCCTTTTCTTGTTAGAAAAGAATACTATTAGCAAAATATGAAAAAACGATAACGTATCCAAGCGAAATTTCAGTGTAGTTGATACATGTTCTTATTAAAAATTTCCTTGCAGATACATGTATTTTTACTAAATTTAGGATATTTGCAAATTTTCCTCCTTAATTTCTAAATAAGATTTCTATTAACAGAATCGGAGACAAAACAATTCATGCATTTGATTGCCATGCGTTTTAAAACAAAGATTTTCCTGATCGTAACTACTGCGATTAAATTGTAACAATTGCGTCATAAATTCCAGGTCAACTAAATGAATCCTCCTTTATTATTTCAAAATAATATCGGAAGCAGCTTTCAAAATTCATCAAATTTTGTTATATAAATTAGCATGAATTCCCTCTAATTAGACTTATACTGTTTGAATTTATCTCCCGATGTGTTAGATTTAGGGGTGCCATCCGATCGGGTACAGATCGGATATTGTCTTTACCTTATCCGTATCCGCACCCAACATTCGAATACGGATACTGATACGATATTGGCGGATGTGAAAAAATGATATCCGAATCCACCAAAATCGGATATCGAATATTAGAGGATCGGATGCGGATACTAATCGGATATGTAAAAATGGATATAGTTAAGGATAAACTAAACGGAAATACTTGTATTACTTTTTATCTCATCTACAATAATATTAGATGTGATACATACTATGAATATTATTGTATACATCAATACTTGTATCATATTCATTGTCATTCGGCTTCTATAGCAATAGATTACACGACCTCCGGTGCTAAATATCGATTCGGATGCCACGGTTGATATCGAAATACTCAAAATATCTCGTACTACTCTTGTAAGAATCAAATATTTTTCACTATTATTTTTTCACCAACACAAAATATCAAAATCTAATATCTTATTACATTGAAGAATAGTCTGTTCCATATTAATATCATTATCAAGCACCTAACATTCGGATATCAGATCAGATACGAATAGGATATTGTTTTTACCGTATCCGTATCCGCATCTAACTTTTGTATACAGTGACGAATGTGAAAAATGATATCCGTATCCGGATTGGAGGCGGATTTGGATACAGATATTCGCAGATATCCGCATCTGGTGGCACCCCTAGTTAGATTTCTAATTCTAGTTTTTGACGTATTTATATTTATTAACATACCAGTCTTTAAAAATTGAATTAGAAAGAGGACTCAAAAGGTTGAAATTTAAAAGAAAATAAAAGAAAATTTTTATGTCTCCAGAGTTCTCGTCCATAATATATATGGTTGGCTTCTATTTTCAACCAACACATGCACCGTTATTTTTAGCACATCAAAAATTTGATCTTTTCTTTTAAATTTGGAGGTCATATTAATCATGCTACGACTGTGTTCTTTCACATCATGTGTGCCACACCTAGCAAAAATGTAAATAAATAAATAAAATAGAAAATGAATAATAATACTGTTGACTGTTTTAAGCAGATATGACCTCAATTTAAAAATCAGATGGAGAATTGTTTTTATTGAATTAAAAGGTGTCCCATGAGGTAACATAATTTTATTTTTGAAATAACAAATTAAAACATGATCTCTAGCTTGGTCATGCAAATACAATGCATCATGCACACGTAGTTGGAGGTGACTAGATTTTTAATTATTCTCTGAAATATATACTATGTATTTCCAATTATTAATTTATTACTCAAGTATCCTACTAACTAAGACTCGGAGCTTTAGGTTCATCATCCCCATCACTGTCTATATTTGTCTACCAAAAATGTATTTGTTATTCCTTTAGCTACAAAAACAAGATATCCTCCATTCAAATAAGCCAAGTCAACTTGAATCTTGTTGCTTCCATCTTGGGTTTTCTTTGGTCTTGTCTACTCCAAATAGCAAGTTATCCAGATTACTATGTAGAATTCTCAAACTTGGAAAAATATTTGTTACTTCCCAAGAGATCACAAATCTATTCATAAGTTTTTATATTATATAACATTTAAATCTTTAGGAAAAGAAATAAATAAAAGAAAAAAAAAATCTATCCTTGCATCTCTGATCGAGAGTCCGAGTAATTATTTTTTAATGGTTTTCCTTCCTAGTTTTGTTTAATAATCAAATAATTATGGAATTGTAAAAATCTTATGATATCTTTGTAATATAATAACATCACAATTGACAAACACTTGCCATCCATTATGCTTGCTTTCTAACCCTTCCATCTCCCTAGATATTCCCTTAAAAGCAAACAATTTAAAAGATTGCTAGAGATGTCCTCAAAAGTGATTCCCTGTTTGTTCGTCTCTCCTCGTAACTTCCCTAACAACGACTTGGAAAAACGTAGACTTTGACCTTGTCATTTCCAGGACTCACTTACACTCAGCTCTACAAAATTTGGAATCATGTGTATGGATTTGTTATTGCAAAACCTAAGTTAATCTTCATACTTATTGTTGATTAATTGATAGCACCCCTAAACAAAGAAAACTCCCCACCATTTCCAACCAAAATTGACTAATACTAGCCATGTTGCAATCAAGTATCGAGGGGAGCTTAAACTTATAATACTAGTCCTCATGACCTAGATTAGAGTTGGCATGAACAAAGAAAGCTTAGTTTACACTTTCAAATTGTTAAGTAGCTTCTCTTTACCCACACCCCACACACATTGAGTGATGAGGAGAAGATTCTTCGACCAAGCCTCTCAACCAAATAGCTTTCTTTATTCTTTCGATTCGCTAACTATGTTAACTTCAAGATTACTACAATCTCAAGCTTTTTCTTGCTTACCCCCCACATTGAGAAGTCGGAGGTGACAAGTTTGCTCGCTCTCGCTCTCTCTTGAATCCATCACTTTATGCCTCGTGATGTCGATGTAAGTTATCATTACGATTGTTAAATGAGTAGACAAGGAGCGCTACAAGTCAGGGGGCAGTACGTCCACGCGATCATGGTCCACTTAGGGCACCACTGTCACCTCCACTCGGTGTCTCGAATCGCTCCGTAGTCGACAAGGAGAAGGAAAGAAAAAGGAAGAGGAGGAGACAAAGGGGAAGCAGAAAGGAAAATGCCCATCAAAGAGCATAGAGATAGGTGCAAGTGATTCCCCTCCCAATATTGCACCCGATTCTCTGCACTGCATTATTGCTCCCATCAACCCCATATTCAGCACCCCACTTTGCTTAACTACCAAAAAAATTCACAAGACCCCATAAAAGCTAAAGACTTGGGGGAGAAAAGGTTCACACGACCCCACATCATGTAGGTTGATTTAACCATGATTCGATAGCGACCCCGGTCTCAACGGCTAAGATTGTCCAATCATGATCGAACATGTTAGATCGCGACCGTCAAAAAGAAGAAGAAATGTGCTTATGCTTCCCTCTTTGAGAGGCAATTAGAGGAACCTTGGCTTGTGTGGCCACTCAAACACTCTTTTTCCCCTTTTTTTCTCCATCAAACTCAAGGCTTGAATCCTATGCACATGTGCCCCTTTATTATTTTTTTCCCCATCTTCTCCACAAAATATCGTTGTTGTTTACTCTCTCTCTCTCTCTGGTGAGGATCTCTCCTCTTCTTTCCTCTGGTATTTTTCTTATCCTTAGGGGTCAGATACCCTATGTTCAAAGCAAAGGTTGTACCATATTCTGACTAAAGATAGAGAAATAAGGGACAGGTTCCCAACGCGCATGAGACTTTGAAAGTTAGTTGATGAGAGGCAAAGAAAGGAAGGCAATTTCCCTGTCACCCCACCACCACTATCCACTAAAAATTTTGGAGTGAGAGGTGAAGGGTTTGGTCTCCCAACTCCATCATTATTTCTTGTGCTGGAAACATGCCTTACTTGCCCGCTCTCTCTCTAAGAAAATGATCTTGACCCTGTGAAGAAAAAGCAAGGAAGAAAGAAGCATGAGCTTTGCTTGGAATCAATGCCTCTCTCTCTCTCTCTCTCTCTCTCTCTCTCTCTCTCACATTCTAAAAATCTGACCTTTTGGGATCCAAGACCAAGAGTGATGCAGAAAGTAGAATAAGGTCCTTGGGTTGTGGGGCTAAACAGTTCCAATTCACTGTAGGACCCTCCACATGCAGGCACTGCAGGGACTTGTGTGAAGTCTCAACTACAGCCTCAGCCTAATTTGGTGGCCTAACAAAAAAAATTGTTTTGGTGATGAATTTTGGTGGGATTAGGAAACTAGGGCATCATCAACGCAAGGTAGGTGATTGATGTGCTTTAGAGGCTTAAATTTGTTGGTTTTGATGGGGATGGGAGGACAAAATGAAGGCACTAATCCTTTTAACAAGCCAAAAAAAAAAAAAAAACGGTGAAAGGTGAGGTAAAATGATTTCAGTCAACTTCTGGATGACAATAACCATCTTCTGCCGACAATTCGCTGTTGTCCTCTTGATATTGCAACATACAGAGAACTGTCCAGATTTTGTACAGGTGGATCCAAATAAATAAATACCTCCTATAAAAACATGTATATACTTCAACACTGTAACATATGTCCTGTATTATATTATAAAGATGATGATATAACGTCGCGAGTTTAAAAGGTAAGAACTAAGGAAGCGCGAGTTTGAATCTGAAATAGTTATGCAAATTATGTGAATTCTATAGAAAATAGAGAGGTAGAGCAATTTGACTGCCATTTAAAGACAGTGATGTTGCAAGGAATGACAATCCATACCTTTGCGCTTGTTGCGCTGAAACACGGGAGTATTCACGATCTTTGATTGCATCCTAAATTTGTCATAAAATGGAGTAGGTTGTCGATTGCCAGCAGTGTCCACCTCACAAGAAAGCCCTGTTGCAAGGAAATAATGCCAAAGGTAGCGTGCGACATGGTTTCATTACTCGGCTTGCATTACATTTGGAATGCTATTCTCATCATTTAGGGTAAGAGAGAAAGATCATTATTACATTTGACCATACGACCCCCGCTGGTCAGGCCATTGAGTTTGCTCCCCTGTAGTCACCGGTTCAAATTCATGTGAGTAGACATGTGAATGAGATTTGTGTATAGGCTGACGGTTAACCGCGAGCTACGACCATAGACAAAAGTGCGTGACGGGAACATGTCGCTATTTGCCTCATTTTGAACAAATGAATTCAAGACAAATTTGCTGGTTTTTCTAAAGAGAAATTAAAATTTTCTATGGTTGTTTTTTGTTGGGCGTTAAGAGAATTTTACAAAATTTTATGGTTTTTCTTAATAGAATTTTCAGCCTTAAGATTTTTGTTTATTATTCATGGATGTAAACAATTTAGATACTCATAAATTTGAGAATCGTTTTGAGAAATTAAGTAATTCAATATAACAACAATCAAACAAGATTTGAAAGTGGGACTTACATGTGCCAACTCCAAGTACAGTTGAAAATGAATTGAGACAAACTTACGGTTACCTACATTTAATAGCTTAACATAATGATGTTTTTATTTCTTCTCTTCATCCTTAATTATTACAACTTTCTTCCCTTCATCCTTATTTTAAAGGTATATATATTTCGAAATAAAGCTACCCCTAATCAGTTCAATCTCAATCTAAAAGGTATTTGTTTTGCAAAAAAGTTGCTAAAATGGGGCTTTTTGTGGGGCCCGTTATCGACTTTCCCAGTCATTTTTTGTTTCTTTGACAACCAGGAAGAAAAGAGAAAATGTCAATAACATCAACAAAATATCAGCATTTTATTCCTTACTAATTCAGCCCATTTTGAGCTGAAAACACTTGAAAAACTGACACGCGCAGAGCCCACCAGCATGTTTTCTGTGGAAAAGATTCAGAATATTGATACACTTCAATTTTCTCTCAAGCTTTTTTTTTTTAAAGCCAAACAAGCCCTAAACAATGCATGATCTCAATGCCATTTTTTATCGCACCCAAATACACATCTCCATAATAGGCCAAGAACTTGTGGATTACACATTTGTAAGATACTACATTGTGAGCAATAGTAACGAGCTACTATCAAATGGAAGTCAAGAGTGGGCCACGCAGCCCAAGCGTACCTTTGAGTGAAAAGAGTGAATAACCCCTAAGCATTCTTGTAGACATGTCGGTAGCCTTCATTGAGCAAAATCTTCTCCGAGCCATTCCTTTCATCTACATTGACAAGAAACAAGATCACATGTTGGATATTTATGTCATTTAGACTAAACATTATATTCAATATATTTTTATCTTTTGTATTTATTTTTCTTATTTGCATCACAGGAGTGTTAGTAGCACATGTCCAACACACATCAAGAGGCTAATTTATGAATTTTTTTTTTTTTTTTTTGGTTGTTGTTGGGGGTGTGGGGTGGGTTGGTGTTTTTTTTTTGGTTGGGGGTGGGGGGTTGGGGGGGAGGTGTGGGGTGTAACCATTTTCAAACAAACAAAAAACTCTTGAATTCTTTGTAAAGCACTAGCTTGTGATGGAACTTGACACGAGTTCAGAACAGACCATCAACCCTAAAAAGGGCGAGGGTGGGACTTATCACCTTATTCACAACAAAAGGCAAAGTAAAGTAAAATCAAACGAATACTTGATTGAACCCTTCTAGGGTTATAGTTTTCCTGCGTGATGAATGAAACTTCTAAAAACATAGACTTAGAAACAAATTTTACTTTCCTTTCGGCCTGTAGCATATATTTTGATGTTTGTTTCTTGATTGCACGAGCTTAACTGCACTACTGATGGTTGACATCAGGCTACACCAATCCTTAATGAGATTGATACTATGGCCTCTCCTTAGAATGAGAATTAGGCTGACATCCCACATGCTCCCTTATCATCATTAATGCTAATCTGAATGCTTAATGGAACATGTTCTCATTTTTTCCTCAAGTTCCCCGCACAAGGTGCTTACAACCACATCTCCATCTCAACTTTCAACTTCTCCATTAGATGGGCCCCTTGGTTGATGGTATGAAACAAAAGGCCAGTTGCAACAGCTAGAATTGAGGATGTTGGACCCTTGAGATACAATAGCTACCACTTTGGCCCCCTTGAGATACACTAGCTACCACTCTTTCTTTCGTAAATTTTTTTGAGAGTAAATGATGAACCCTTTGGTCCCCGCGGTTCATTAACAAGTTTTTAATGAACCACGCTGAAAATGCATGTGAAAAAGTCATAAATTCCTCCGGAGCTATAGAATTTCGGTGCACGTGCAGGAGAAAAATATATACAAAAGTACATACGAGTAGAAAAGCTTTATGCAAAAGAACAGCAGACCCTCCCTGATACAAATACAGGTTGAACCTGTAACAAAAATCAGGCTAAACCTGATAACCAAACATCAGGGCTCCGAAATGCCCTCAGTCACATGTCGTCTGAGTCGCTACCGTCTCCCCGGCCCTGCATCTCCTCAGAGTGGCTGTCGAAGACCTCACCCATCTATATCTGCTCTAGAGTCCACCTCGCCGTTACCATAGCTCTGCCTGAAAGGAGATTAAACCAGTAAGAAATGAAAGTAGAGTAGACATGGAATATTTAGTCAGATGATCCGACTGAGTCATTAAAGATTCTATTATTGTGTTCCCTCCAAATCCCTAAAAAAGGGTCGTCGTCGATAAATCCAGTGGTACCCTGTTGTGTTTATTAATAAATATGCATCTCTAGGAAGACAAAAAAAAGTTCGCAATTGGAGGTAACGTGGGGGTGCATTCCCAGGCATTGTGCCAACTGGTCCCAAATATGAAAGATAGAAGGGCATCCAAGAAAAAGATGATCGATAGTTCTTTCATCCGCCGCACATAGAACACAAACGTTAAGCCCTTGCCCACTCTTTTATATAAGATTATCCTACATTTGGATAGCTCTATTAATGATTAGCCAAGAAAACCTTAGCGCCTTAAACGTTCAGATGACCGTAGCAGTCGGGCACTACAGCCCTAGTCGTTCAGCCTGTAGTAGGCATTTCTAACTGTGAAAAAGCCCGTTTAGGATCCCATTCCCATGTCGGATGATCTCTGATCCCCCACACTTACTGACATTCCTTTTCAAATATCAATGTCTCATCCACATAGTATAGGTTGATGAATACATTGGTGTCATCTCGGCATCCCAAACCCTTAATGAGGCTCTCCTCCCGGCACTTGCCAATCATGTGTTGAAATTCGTTAGTTACGAGCACGAAGATCAATGGGGAAAGAGGGTCACCCTTTCGTAGACCCCTCTTACATGAAATCTCACGTCCTTAAATACCAATCACCAGTACTGTCACTTTTGTGGATTGCAACCAAAGCCTAATGCATGAAATCAATGTTGATGTGAAGCCTCAAGAATGTAAGGTTTTCAAGATGCATTTTCATTTTATCGTGTCGTAAGCCTTTTCAAAATGCAAATTCAACAAGAACCACAGAGTCTTGTTCCGCTTGGTGAATTAGATTAATTCTTGTGCGGTAGCTATAAAGTCGAGAATACTTCTACTTTTCAGGAACCACGTTTGGTGGTCGTCTATAATACTCTTTCTTTGTGAAATTGAACCCAAAACAAACTGTTTGAGAATTAGACATGATAGGTTCTTAGGCTTGGTAGGGCTAAGATGAAATATTGTATTCTCCTGTGAGCCTTTCTTCACTACCCTCCACCTCTCTTTTGTGGGAAAGAAAGCAGTAGATATTCTATAGCTAGTTCACAAGACCAAGGACTATCACAAAACTGATCAAGGAAAAGTTATGTCATAGAGCCTCAAGTGGATGCAATTGTAGAATTGAAGACAAGCGTACTGCTAAGCATGCAAATGATTTGATATTTTTCCTCAAAGCCATTTAAAGCAGTCTATGAAGTCTATAAGCATGAAACATACATTAAAGGAGTGTCATGAGCATGATGTTTCATTTGAAGAGAAGGAAAAAAGATCTCTTTTGCTTGTAAAGTCCACTGCCACATAAATACAAATCCACCATTATAATTTGCAATGCACCATCAACAGAAGATGATGCTGGTTGAGGATTTCATTGCCTAAAAAGAAGACCATTCCATGGGCTATATTGAATTAGAGGCATCCTCATCATCTCCATCAAAATGGAGAGCACTAACTAGGCTTAAAAACTTCAAGATTCACTAATTACTAAAGACTAGTCAAGTGGAAAGTTTCACCAGCATGTAATATAAGGGGGAAAGAAGTTATGAATAATATGCATCACACATGCACACATGCAGGGAAAGGAACAGTTGGGACTGTAGTCAACCTTGTAAAATGGTTGGAGAGACTTTTGCTTCAAAAACTTGATGAGATTCCAGAAATAAGACTATTGACAAATAAGCTGGGAACTCAATTTTTTGGAGTCTTGTGAAAATGTTTGTTCAAAGTAGGTTCTTTGATAGAAATTGGCCAAAAAGTTAAAAATGGAAGGGCTATTCATAGACAGTGATGGGGAAGCAAAGACTGGAGGATGTGATGTATAACAAGAAGTCTATAAACAAGTAGTCTTAACAAGTCACAAGAATTTGCTGTGTAACAGGTGGAAAAGCATGTGCTTCATGGCCACTAATAGAAGAATACAAAGTTGAGCACCACACTAAGATATGAAAAATAATGAGGAAAAGGGAAAGATCCTGGCAGTTTATTTGATGCAAACTGTACACATTGCTCTTATCAAAGAGATATTAAAGAAAAACTGCAAATAAAACTGGTCCCCATTAGACTCTGAACAGTGGCATGTAATGACACTTGAGAAAAAGAGTGCAATAATTCATAGCATCCACCAAGACTTTATGGTTTTCAACTTTAGCTAGCTCCATACATGATGTTTTGGTGGATAGCAGACCCAACCATCACTTGTTGCAAGAATCAAGTCTCAATCAAATGCAAAAACAGAGAAATTTATATTCCCAACTTCTTCCTGTCATTGTTCATTTCAGTAAAAGGAAGAAGCCCACTGAAACCACAACCACCACCCCCCCCCCCCCCCGCCCCCCCCCCCCCCCCCCCCCCCCCCCCCCCCCAACCACACCACCCACCAAAACCCCAATAATATGGCATTATGAGCATTGAAGGCCATCCCCTTAAAAAAAAGTACATGATGTCATCACACACTATAAGGAGATTATGTTCCCTCATACTCAATGCCTAATTTGGTAGTCGAATGTAATCATCCGATTTCCTTTTGATGTCCTCCACTTTTGAAATGAATTCTCATTTTAACCCTTGAGCAAGCATAAGCTGATTTCATTTCACAATAAAAAGTGTTACTAATTAGAATGTCTCTTTTTGATATATCAACTCACAGTTCACAAGAAAAATAGTGTCACTCATAAATACCTAACTACTCTTACATATAAGATATCTTGATCTACAAAAATTAAAGAGAACCGTCAGAGCTTTTGGTCTCCTTTTGATATTCTTATGTTTTAATCTAATAGACCAGTGCGCACTTCTCTCAATTTTTCCAAAGTAATCATAAGCATTCACAATGCAGTTTGGATACAACGGAAGTTTCTCTTTCAGAAGAACAACTATTGCCTGTTCAGATCACAGCAATTAACATTTCCATTCAACTTATTTAACCGTACATCCTTACTGTCAAGAATCATGCTCAACCCTTTTCTATTGTAGCATTATCATGTCAAGAATGAAGTTAGTACTGTAAATGGGATGGATTCAGATCAGATTCATATAATATCTAAGCCTGGATCCTCTAAGAAAATTGGGTTTGGATCTAACCTATTTTGTATTGGGTAGGCATAGGGATTGGAGCTTTAAACAGATCTATACAAGTTTTTTTTTTCGAAACTATTGTTTATTGTGATGGTTACTTATATAGAAACCACCGAAAACCTACTTCTGACTTCATTTTCATGCTTCTCTTCCTAATTTTCAATTGTGATGCAGACAGTCTTTACCTAAGAATAACTAAACCTCATGGTCGTTGGAAAAGAACTTCGTAAGTAGATCATGCAATCCAGTTCTAGTGGAAGATGCATGTGGTAAGCTTAACATATGGTTGTCCAATAGACATTTCATATTATGTTAATTTAAAATTTTGTAATACTTCTCTAAACATGTGATTTATGTAATGGCAGGTGCATTATTATTGGATTTGTCAGATTCCAAAGTGGTGATATCCAAATCCGATCCAATAAGAATTCCTAGTTCATTTTTGAAACTCAAAATCTACCAACGTTTGAGTGGTCGATTATGTTACTACCGGACAGCTATCATTTACAGGCCTACATGAGGCAGATGACTTTTATTCCAGCCATCTATGTCCAGCTCCCAGTATGGATTCAAATCCAACTAAATTGTAATTTTTCAGGGCCAAAATCAAGGTTATTGGGTTCTAAGGCACTACAAACATATATACTCTCCACTTTCACGTAACCCATGTCCATTTGAGAGAGGAACGTATGCATTCAAAATATCGTGTTAAAATAGTTCCCCAATCTATTTAGGTTAGTAGGGTGCCAACCCTTTAGCGATTACTCCACTCATTATTGGGCATAATCATTTCGTCTTCTCATAATGCACTTAGCAACAGAAGATTCTCCTCCTAGACTTTGATTTAATATGAACCTCCTCGTTTAGGCTGCATTTGACAAGGGTTAGAAAGAGAGTTGTGTTAGCTCTTGCTAATTCTTGCCAAACAGCTTGGAATTGACAAGATAGCAAGTAATCATACCAAAGAGTTATCTAGAAACTACAAATACCACTTCTAAAAATCACCTAAAACTTGCTAATTCTAGAATTAGTAATTCCAGAAAACTTGATTATCCTCTCTCCTCCTTTCTCTCTATCCAAACTCGTGGCTCTTGATAATTCCATCTCTATCCAGAAAACCAATCAAAACGTACTTTCTAACTCTCTCTCTGTTGTTAATCTCTAAGAAATCATAAATCTTAATTCCTTGACTCTCATTGCCAAATGGGGCCTTAAGAGTCCAAGTATAATTAATTTGGCAGTCCTTTCATTTTCATTACTACTCCAAGACCCATATTTCCGTGAACGATCCCTAAAAGATCTTGTGTGATACAGCAGATATATTGAACTGCTTGAACTCGCAAATCTCATATCCCCCACTAATTTTCTCTATGTACTCAGATGGAATTCTAACTGGACAGAAACCTGACCCTAACTTGCACCCTCGAGATACTTCAATCACAGTATAATCACCCCTCTTATCAGCTCCATAAATATCTAAACAAACATCTGAGTAACAAGAAGGTAACAGAAGGTAAAAATTTACCTTCCTAGTTCTACCAACAATTAAACTCACCATAAGGTGATGTTAGCTATAACCTAATGTCCTAGCAACTAACAAAGATGACATCAGCAGAAGGCATGAAAACTGCATAGTACAAGCAATCAGATTAAAAAGATTTCAAGGCACATATAAATTTCCTTGCAGCAACTAACAAAGGTGAGATCAGCACAAGGCATGATAGCTATTTAACAAGGAAACCAACTAAAAGAATTCATAGACATTTTCCTATATCTCCATCTGCTAATGGAGTTCTTCTTCTTACCGCACAATTATATCTGACTGGTTTTAGTTATTCTGACCAAATCTAGGAGTTGGAAATTCAAAAGCAGTACAATATCAATAAATTGAAACGATATATCATATCAATGAATTTCTATAGAGTTTGAAGCCCAATGTTAATTTTAAATAAATGGCCATACACAAGAAATTGATGTTGTGGCATTGATCATTCCGGCAATTGGGGAAGTGGTACCCAAAAAGGACAACTTGACTTGACAATAAACTTAGTTAGTGCAATCAATGGGTAACTGAATAGAGCAGAGTCTTCATAGAAGTTGTACTAGATTGGACCATTTTGATGAAACAATATCAAAATAAGAAATGGTAATCAACTTGTCATTGAAATGGGTCATAGTGTTAAGGAAATGATAACTTGTACAAAATTCTCCATTTTCCAAATCCATTTAATCCATTTGTTCATTGTATATATGGGCAGGGCTCAAAGATTCGGCTGAGTCGTCTCCGAAACAACCTCCGCCGATCCGATAACGAGACGCGAGTCGCCATAAGTGGCGAAAATTGCATGACTTGGGTATGACTCGGTTGAATCTGCTGAGTCACGAGACAACTTGGTGAGACTCGGCCGATTCGGTCAACTCATATCCGAGTCGGGCCGAGTCCACGCATAAAAGGAAAAAAAAAAGAGAGATCGGAGGGGGGAAGAGACTTACCTCGATCGTCGCCGCCGGTCGTCTGCATTGTCGCCGTCGTCTCGCCCGCCGGTCACCCGTTCACCTCTCTCCCCCTCCGATCTCTCTCCCCCTCTCCCTCCCTCTGATCTCGCCGTCGCCCGCCTCTCTCTCTCTCTCTTTCTCTTCGATCTCTCATCCCCCCTCCGATCCCCTCTCTCCCCCTCTCTCTCTCTCTCTTAACCCTCTCCCTCCCTCCCTCTCTCTCTCTTAACCCTCTCCCTCCCTCCCTCTGTTCTCTCTCTCTCCCCTCGGTCTCTCTCTCCCCCTCTCTGTCTCTCTCCCCCCTCCCACACCCGACCCCTCTCTGTGTCTCCCCCACCCCTCTCTTAACTTTTTCTCTTTTTTTGGGTTTTTTTATATTTATCCCCTCAAATCTTTCAGATTTCTAAATTTATCCCCAAATCATCATATTTTCCTAATTACCCCCTAAAAAAAAATTATTTTGGACATGTGATACATAATTTCGATGTCTACATTGTTTTATAATTTGTCGTGATTTTTTCAGATTTTTTGAGCTTTCAATGTAGCGTTTTGCGCGTATCGCCCGAGACCGATTCGAGTTGCCGCGACCGATCCGTCTCACTACCCCCGAGTCGGCGGTCGAGACCGCAACTTCGAACCATGTATATGGGACTTCATTGTGTTTAAAATTTTCTTGCAATTAAACTAGCAAACAAAGTGATGTGACCAAGTTATGTAGACTAGCAAAATTGATAAATCATGTAGTTAACCTCAATCATTAAGACACATAAGCTCAAATTCTATCAAGTAACAAATTCTCTACAATTAATCACCGAACCACCTAATAGGAAGAGATGTTGTCAACCCCCAAGGTGAGGAATACAATGATACTTAAATAACTGTTAATATGTCCCGATTCTTAGTCTAGAAAAATCCTTACCATCCACCTATTACTTAGAGAACCTAAGTTTTCTCACCATGGGATGACTATTGAAGCAAAAAGCAAGATACAGTAAACAGCACTAACACTGAAATATGTTACTGACAATATTATCAAAGTAGAGAAGGAACTGCTACTAATTGCATGCACGAGCTGGAAGACAGTGAGTTCATAAACATCAACAATGGACATCAACACTACAACTTGGTGACCCAGCAACAACCTCCTCTCAATAATTGACCTGAACATAAACAGCACACAAATAGCTTAAAAGAAAAGACTACTGCATCACTCTTAGAGGCCCTCATTGAGAAGCCGATTTCTATAGGATATAGAAAACAATACAATGTTCAACTGTGCCGCCAACATGTTCTCTCCTCCAAAAGCCTAAAAGCAATCTGACAACACTCTGGCATGGTCTCGTCGATCCAATTTATGCCACAAACTAATGGATGAACCAAACCTGTCCCGGTTAGTTACCAGCAATTATTTATGAAAAATGATTGATAGGAAAATATGGATACAGGGATTTCTTCATAAAAGTCCAACGAACCAGTGGACCTGAAGATAATGCATGATCTTGAACTTTTCCATTTCACATTCAATGTTGGGGTTGTAGATGGCCAAATGATTTCATACTCAAAAGAGAAAAATGGAAGAACTTCAGTTGAATGGAAAAAGGTAACACCCGAAGTTACTGATCCAGTGAAAAACTATTAAGCAAAACTTTTAAACGGTACCCCATGACAAAAATATATTTAGAATTTACCTTCAAAAAAGGCTAAATGCACCAAGTTTTTTAGCCATGTGTTTATATGTAAATCAATCCTTAAATTGGGAGCTCATCATTGTCATCAAGTAGAACTTTTCCATCAAAAGGGTCAATTGTGGAGCATAATTTGAAGATGAAGAAGTTCCACAAAAGAAATAACCAAATTTTCAGGACCGGCTGTCAACAGAATCAATCATCTTTGAGCTGGCGCCAAATTCCTGCCTGGGCTAAGATGACCATGAGAAAGAGAAGCATGATATCCAGCAGTGATGGTGATGTGAGATCAAAACTGAAAATTTGAATGTAAGATATGATCACGGATCGCAACTCGGATCTTGACATCACCACGAGTTGATTTAATCAAAAGTAAATCAAATCAAAACCAATAGCAAAGTTTTCAATCAATAATTCATTACTTTATTCACTGAATTGAGTCTCTTTAAATAGACTCTTATAAAGAGGAGTTTCCCGTCAAACCTGACGTGGTACTAAATAAAAGAAACTCAAAAACTAATGCAAGTATAAAAAAAGACATAATCAACTAGACTTAATCAAGACTACGCAAACTGACTCAGTCGCACTCAAATGAAAAGCAACAACTACGACACATGGACTAAACAATTATCCAAAAATATAAAGAAAAACATAACTAAACATGACTCAAAACCATAACCAAAGAGAGGTCGTTGTGACACGATGATGGTGTTGATATGTACGAACAAGAGTCATGAGATGTTCCCATCAACTCTCCCGGGGTGAAAAGAACTCGACCCTGTCGAGTATGGCTCTAAATAGTTTTCATAGTTCCAATAAATCCGGGGTCAATCGCCGCAAGTCCTCTCAAGTAATCCATGTATCAAGTTCTGGACGACTTTTTTAATGCACTAGATATCATCTGCAACCACCATCTCGGGTGGAGATGATCTGATCATCATTTATGCTATCAATTTGTTCAGCTGTAAATGGGACATTTATAATTAGTAGTGGGGGAAAGTGGGTCCCTCAAATAAAGCCTCGGTAGACTCATCAAGATCCACAAGTAGATTATCAGGGTTAAAAGGAGGATCTTTATAAGCTACTAAATCTAAGATATTAAATATCGAACTAAGATAAATCAATTACATAGGCAATTGGATAATTTTCTTAAGAATTTTATAAGGGCCAACACTATGAGCATTCAATTTCTTAACAGTTCCTGGTGAGAACTGCTTCGGTCGAATCCGGATTATTACATAATCACCCTCATTAAATTCAAGATGCTTTCGGTGTAAATCAGCATAAGATTTATAATGAGCAATACTTTCCTGAATTTTCTTGCTAGTTATTTTATGCAAATCATGGATATGCGATGCAAATGCAGATGCAGACTCAGATATTCTAGAATGTTGTGTCATAAGGATACGATCTATAGGCTTCTTAGGTTTGTAACCATTGCACAATCTCAAATGGACTCATACTTATGGATCTATTCACTGAACTATTATATGTGAACTCTTCAGTCGTTAAATTCAGATCCTAATTCCTCAAGTTCTCACAAATCAAGTATTAGAAAAAATCTTCTAGACTCCTGTTAGACAACTCGGTTAGATTGTCTGTTTGAGGATAAAAAGAAGTAGAAATTTTGAGTTTAGTTCTCATCCTGTGCCACATGGTCTTCCAAAAATAGCACATGAATTTCACGTCTCTATTTGAGACAATTGTTTTGGGCAATCCATGCAACTTGACCCCATCAAAGTAAATTTGAGCAATCTTGAAAGCGTCGGACGTTTTGCTGGATGGCAAGAAATGTGCCATCTTTGAAAAATAGTCCACAACAATAAATATGAAATCATGCTTCCCGATAGTCTTAGGAAGCCCAAGCACGAAGTCCATACTCACATCCTGTCATGGACGATCTGGCACAGGTAGAGGCATGTACAGACCAGTGTTCTATTTTCACTGCTTAGTCAATTGACAAGTATGACATTGCTCTATTAGTGTTGCAACGTCTCTCTTAAGGCTTGGCTAGTAAAATAAACTTTCTACCGTCTCTATGATCATTTCTCGACTGAAGTGACCGGAAAAATCTCCAGCATGCAATTCCCAAATAAAGTAATCTTTCAAGGAAGTATGGGGAACACATAACTTACGAAATCGAAATAAATAGCCATCATGAAGTAGGAAGCCATCTATCTCAGGAGTCGCCCCTTCTTTTAATACATAGACAATCTCTCCAAAGTCAGGACATGATTCATACTCATCTTTTATTCTCTCAAAGCCCATTACCTCAACGCTCAGTTATGTAAGAAAACAAACTGACGACTGAGCGCATCAGCTACCTTGTTTTCAACTCCAGATATGCGCTTAAGTGTGTAAGTGTAATCTTACAAAAAATCAATCATCGATCATGCCTAGCACTGAACTTCATCTGAGATTAAGGTATCGAAGGGTTTCATGGTCCGAGTAAAGGACAAATTCTTGCGGCAAAAGATAATGTCGTTAATGGCACAAAGATTGCACTACCGCATAAAATTTTTTGTCGTAGGTAAAGTAATTCAGCCTAGCACCGTTAAGCTTTTCACTGAATAAGGCGATGGGGTGCTTTTTCTGACTTAATATTTTGCCTATGTCAATGCCTAAGGCGTCACATGTGACTTCAAATACCTTGAAGAAATCAGAAAATCTCGTAATAGGTGATTTAGTCATCTTTTGTTTAATTTCTTTGAATACCTTGACAGTGGCTACGAGCCACTGAAATTTCTTTTTTAAGACAGTCCGTAATTGGAGCCATGATAGTTCTGAATCGCTTAATGAATCGTCGATAGAAGGTTATGAGCCAATGAAAACTTCTTACATGTCGAATATTTCGGGGCTCCAGCCATTCTACATTCGCCTGAATTTTTAGGATTTACAGAAACCCCTTCAAAAGATAGAACAAATTTTAAGAATATAACTCGATCAGTCATGAACACACATTTCTTTAGGTTAGCGTATAATTTCTTTTCTCTAAGTGCAGCAAACTTAATTGAGATGATCGATATGGTATTCCAGCGTCTTACTGTAAATCAGGATGTCATTAAAGTACACGACCAAGAACTTACCCTTAAAGGGTCATAGTACCTGAGTTATCACATGCATGAAAGTGTTGGGAGCATTTGTAAGACGAAAGGCATGACCTTCCACTCATATAAATTGTCTTTAATCTTAAAAGCAGTCTTTCACTCATCTCCTGGACAAATCCAAAATTGATGATAGCCACTCTTCAAATCAATCTTCAAAAAAATGATGGCTTCAAACATCATGTCCAACATGTCATTCAGTCTGAGAATGGAGAATCGATATTTAACAATGATCTTGTTGATGGCGTGAGTATCAACGCACATCCCCAAGAACCATCTTTCTTTGGGGTTAATAATGCCAGCAGGCACACGGACTTAAACTTTCTTTAATGAACCCCTTACTCAGCAGTTCATCAATCTGCCTCTTAAGCTCTGCATGCTCGACTGGATTCATTCAGTAGTGAGGTAAGTTGGAGAGAGAGAAACCTGGGACAATCTATAGCATGTTGACGTCATGCATCGGGGTAGCCTATCCGGGAGTTCCTCCGAAAAGACATCAGCGAATTCCTTTAATATCGAGACAGCTGTAGAAGGAATTTGCTTTTGAGAATCATCAGTAATTTCTCTAGCAATAAGGACAACAATCGTAAACTCTAACAATTTTCTTGTCAATAATCTTCAGGATGATTAGAGTTAAAAGAAGTTTTTACTACTTAATGCATTAGTCTGTTTAGTTTCAGACAGAGGAGCAGGTCCCAATGGAGCTATCTTAACCTTCTTTCTTTCATAGACAAATGAATAGAAGTTCGAACGTCCATAAATAGTAATGTCCAAGTCATGTAGCCAAGGTCGACCTAAAATAATATGACCCACATCCATGGTGACTAAATCACACCAAATTTTACTCGAATATGTGGCAAATTGAATCAAAACACGACATCTTTCCTTCAC
Organism: Agave tequilana; assembly: GCA_038442645.1. NCBI lineage: Eukaryota > Viridiplantae > Streptophyta > Magnoliopsida > Asparagales > Asparagaceae > Agave > Agave tequilana. The sequence goes on along the minus strand of JAVJIF010014529.1, from coordinate 44,278 downwards.
ATCAATGAATATAGAGTTCACCTAAGTCACCTTATAGGGTTCAGGGTAGGGAACATCCTCTAGTCCAAGTTTAGTCACCATGCCCGAAGCGACGACATCGACGCAACTCCCACTATCAACTATAACCGACAATTCTTACCATCGATTTTAGTGACGGTTTGAAAAATAGAAGATTTACGCCAGTCGTCATTCTTCTTAGGTTGAGCCAAGACGCACCTCACTACACTAAGACGACGGGTAATCCCGTCAACATCATCAATCAAATGTGGGTGCATGCTCAAAATACATTGCAAGGTGGCAGCCTGATCAACATCAAAATCATCTTCCCAAGTATCTCCTTCAGGATCATGGATGATTTCTTCTAAATGATCTTGATCACCGTTCGAGTGGGTTTCAATAATCAATGGCCTTGTCTTACTCGGACATTGTACTGAGACATAACCAAACCCTTGGCACTTGAAATATCGAGTCTGTTGAAAGGATTTATATGACTCACCTGTGATTCCCTTGTCCTTACTTCACGCCTTCGAGTGGAACTACTAGACCCAAAATGAGACTGAGATTGGAATGAATTGGGTTGAAATTTCACATCAGTAGTCTTGGTGTATCCCTATAGTTTGTTTGTCTAGAGAACGAATAAACTAGAGATTGATTTAAATCATCGACAATTTGAAAAGATTGCTCTATGGTGGAGACATCTCTAACAATTAACTCGCGCCTAAGATCATCCTTGAGTCCTAAACGAAATATAGACAAGACTAAGACATCAGACTCATTTTCACTATATCTCATTGAAATTGATCAAACTTCTTGATGCACTCCGACACTGGTCGATTGCCTTGAGTCAAACGCTGCCATTGGTCAAGTAGATGTTTGTATGACAGATAAGTATTTCTCTTAGAGTTTCATCTTCATCTCATCTCAAATTTGAATAGACTCTTGATTTCTAAGTCTCATCAGCTTCTCGATATTCGTCCAATATTACCTAGCCCTGACCCACCAATTTCATCTTAGCAAATCGGATTCTTCTCTTGTCGAACATATTATGCCAATCAAAGTAATGATCCGTGTCTAAAGTCCAATCGAGGAAAACTTGAAGATCCAACTGACCATCAAAAGTGGGTGTCTCTAGTTTAATGTTCTTTAAGTTCGTTCATCGGTCTGAACAGTATTTCTAAACGTGTGATTTTCAGGACGAGGTCTATTCTCACTAGTATTCTCGCGAGTCTCACGCTCCCTATTGCTTTCCAATTCTTGCTCGACCTTGCTCATCCGGGCAGTCAAGTCTTCCAAGAGTTTTGTGATGTTGGCAAAAGTGGAATCCTTTTCAGAAGTTAGGTTTTGATGGTGGTATTGTGTTCCACTACAGGTGGACATGTAACAGAAATTTCTTAAATGCAAAATTTAGAACAAAGATGCAAATCAACAGCTAAGATAAGGCCTAAATGCAACTAATAAAAATGAAAACTAATCCTATCACCTACAACGATTAAATATAGAATGCAAGTGAATTATGAAATCAGCAAGTAGTTTAGGACACTAATACCCACTACATTATCTCACAACTTATTAAACGTTTAGGCAGCAAGAAGTTAATTAAAGGCTATCAAGTAATAGAAATAATCATGTAATGTTAGTGGTTCTAAAATATTTCAAAATAAATCAATTCACATGCCTAGATTCAAGAATAGTTCTAATTTAATATCTAAATGTAGCAAATAAAATCAACATACTCACTCGCTCACAATTTTAGTGAACAGCAAATAATACCGATAGCACAAAAAATAGACCATTCTGGAAGCAAACCAATTCCTAGCACTACTGAAAAAGAAGCAGAATAAAAAGGTTAAGGAATAGCTCAAAATTACCTGCACCGAAGATTTGAAATCACCCACAATAGTGTCGGATAGTGGTGCAAGGGGTTGAAATTAGATGCTTCGAGAACGGCACGAATCAGGGCGAAACGGGCTGGAAATGAGGCATGAAACGCTGCTGGGATGCTGTTGAAACTGTACAGGCACCAAATAAGAGCTTGTGAGGTCTGATCTACTGTTCAGATACTGCAAAACCTTCTCAGGGGCTTCGGAGCTCAGTTATGAACCCAACGCTTCAAACAGAATTCAAAACGAACTCTTAACGGGACTGAAACGAACTCCGGAATAAAATTGTGCCTTGCAAAGAACAGTGGTGGCTCAATTGGAGCCGATAATGTCAGCAAGGCTTGGATGACGTCAGTAGCGGCTTGGCGGCTAAGCTCAATATGAGCCGATGACGTCAGCTTTGGAGTTGCTGACTTCAACTTTAGCTCGCAGCTCGGCTCTGATGGCTTGGCTGGTCAGATCCGGGTTGGGTCGAGTTCACTTGGCGATGGATTGAGTCTAAAATTAAACCGGGTTGGATACGGGTTCCAACTTAACCCGTTAAGATCGGGTTGGGTCTGAAATTAAACTCACAACATGTCTTTCATGTTCTCCTTTCATGTTATCCTTCCCCGATCAAACTAGGGTTTAAAAACCAGGCAAGTGGCGACAATCACGACGAGCTAGTGGCGGCGAAACAGCAGTGATCACGGTGGCGAAGGCAGGCAGTGGTGTTGCAGTCGTCCTCGGCGGCGAGGTCTGGCGATGGTGTTGCAGTCGGTGTAGCCGTGATCTCGACGGAGCAGCGGTGATCAGGGTGGCGTGAGTTGGCGAAGTGGTGCAGTGGTGTCAGTGAGCGATGAGGTTGAAGCTGATGTCAAATATAATGGCGGAGAATTTGGTCGACGACGAAGGAGAATTGGATCTCATCGGTGAGGTCTGGAGTTTAACAAGGCAATGTTGTTGGAGATCGGTGGTGAGGTCGTCAACGTCGATCAACGGTGACGAGGGTGGTTGGATGAGGAGGCTGCGGTGAAGAAATCGAAGACGATGGGGGCTCGAGGAAGATGAACAGTGCCTACTTTCTATTTTTTTTTTTCTTTTTTCTTTTTTAAAACTAAAGAGAAGAGAAGAGAAGAAATTGAGAAAATTTGTAGAACTAGGGTTTGAGAATTTTGTGTTTTTTTTGTGTGGAAGGAAACAAGAATTTCGGCTCTGATACCAAAATGATGTGGGATCAAAATTGAAAATTTGAATTTAGATATGATTACGGATCACAACCCAGATCTTGCCTTCATCACCCGTTGACTCAATCAAAAGTAGATCAAATCAAAACCAATAACAAAGTTTTCAATTAATAATTCATTACTTTATTCACTAGATTTTTTAAATAGACTCTTGCATAAAAGAGTTTTCTGTCATACCCGATGTGGTACTAAACAAAAAAAAATTTAAAAACTAATGCAAGTCTAAAATAAAACATAACCAACTAGACTCAACAAGACTACGCAAACTGACTCAAACGGAGTCCGATCGAACTCAAATGAAAAAGCAACGACAGCTCTGACACGTGGACTAAACAATTGTCCAAAAATATAAAGAAAATCACAACTAAACATGACTCAAAAGCATAACCAAAGAGAGGCCATTGTGACACGGCAATGATGATGATATGTACGAACAAGAGTCGGTGTAATGTCCCCATCAGGTGGCTAATTGGCAAGAAGCTAGGCTGGCATTCCTCTTTAGTTTAAGCTCAAACAACCAAGTAGAAAGTCTCCAATATTCCCCAAAATCCACAGATTACAATTGTGAGTTAAGATGGTAGGATTTGCTATAAGGAATCATCATTTATCTCTTAAGCGTAAAACAAGCCAAAGTGCCATTAAGGAGATAGTTCTTGGACTTGAGTCCAGATCCTATCATTATGTCAGTGTATGGATCATTTTGTTCTAGAACCTATACCAATAATTATGTGTGTTAAATCTAAAAGCATCTTAAAGTCATAAAAAGGAAGACAACATATATAGAAGACATTCACTTATACATCATAGCTAAATGAAAGTGAATAGTACTCTCCTTCCTTTTTGTGGAATTCTACAAAAAAAGAAATGATAGGGGACGAGCTCTGAAAATCTCAACATAGGGTTTCTCTCCCAAGATAGGGTTTGAGAATCTCTCTCTAGGGTTTCTCACCCGAAGCACACATGCTACTCAAAATGTACAAACAATAATTTTCATTATCAATCATTAACTCCAGAAAACAATGATAATCTCAGCCTTATATAGTCCTACAAAAAAATAACTCCCACCACAACCGATATAGGATAAAACCAACCAACAATAATAACTAAGTACAATAAGATAAGATAAACCAACAACTAAATCAAACAAATTCTACTAAATATCCCCATCATTCCCCCAGGGTTAGGAAAAACTCGACCCTGTCGAGTGCAGATCTCAACTCTCAATCAGGCCATAGTGGTGGCCGTGGACCCAACATATGTGCATCAAGGCTGAACCAAGACGGTGTGGGTGGGGCTGGCTTCTGTGACTGATCTGCTATAAAGGGTGTCAACTCAAGCAATGTGCAGGTAACAAAAAGAGACGCATCCTCCAGATGAGAATTGAATCAACTGTACTTCGCACCATGAATAGTCTGACCTCCTGTGACTGTTTCCTGTAGGAAGATCTCCTGTAGGAAGCTCTGCAAAGAATCGTACAAGTCAGGCGATCTTTGGGATACTAGAACCCTCATAGCTGGTGTGGATGTCATTAGCTTCATGGTAAGCTCCGTTAATAGATCAACTGAGTTCTTTACAAGAGGCTCTTCTATCTTTGGCTCTGGTTCGGCCTCATCAACAACTGCAGGCTCTGGCTCTAGCTTGACTGCATTATCTTATTCTGGCTCGTGCTCCAACTCAGCAACAACTCTGACCCTGGCTCCTCGAGAACGTCAGGCTCGACAAGGGCTGAAGGCTCTGTCCCTCTTTACAACCTGGCTTGCTACAAGTTTTTCTAGGGCCAGCCGAATCTTAGTGCAGAGATCTATGATTGACCGGCTCTCGGTCTCTTGCTCAACATTGGGCTCTTTATAGTCTGACTCAGATGAATAAATGGGTGGAACATAACGCGCGCGAAAAAAGTCTTGCAAGAGAAATCAATATCGACATAACTTATAATTGTTCTCTACCCAATAATATGGCTCTCCCACCAACTTCATGCAGGCATAGAGACAGTTTTGCTCAGATGTTAAAGAAAAATAATTGAAGAAAGTCAAGATTACTCTCCCAGTCTTCATAACCGTAACGGTTATAAAAACCACGAAAAGTCGGGACAGCCGCATACATTTTTCATTCAACTTCCTTTGGATCACCATTAGTCTGAATATATTGACCACAAAAATAAAATCCCATAAGGAAAATTTCAGTGCATAAGCTCAAAAATTATCCAAGAATCTCAAAGGCTCGAACTGGACCCAAATCGACTGGAAACGGGTGCCGAAACGCTGTTGGATTGTTGCAGGACTTATAGCAGCACCAAATAAGGATTATGGAGGCCGTCTCTGCTACTTGAATATTGCGAAAATCTATCTAATAGCTCCGGGGCTGTGTCACGAATCCAACGCTTCAAACAGAGCTCAAAACGGACTCCAAACGGGCGAGCTTTAGGTTTTGGGGGGAGATCTACAATAATCGGGGTTACTGTACACGTGAACAGTAATCATGTGAACAGTAATCCAAAGAAAAAATTTCTCTTTTTTCAAATCTAGGTTTTTTTTATTTTTGATTATCAAGAACTAGGGTTTTGAGAATTTGTGGAAGTTTTGGTGGAGTAAAAAGGATTTTGTGGAAGCTAAGATTTTGTGGAAGAAGTGAAAAAGAGCAGGATTTAACTCTGATACTAAAATGATGGGAGACAAACTCTAGGAAATCTCAACTTAAGATTTCTCTCCCAAGATAGGGTTTGAGAATCTCTCCCTAGCGTTTCTCACCCGAAGCACACAGGCTATTCAAAATGCACAAACAACAATTTTCATTATCAATCATCAACTCCACAAAACAATGATAATCTCAGCTTATATAGTCCTACAAAAAAATAACTCTCACCACAACCGATATGGGATAAAACCAACCAACAATAATAACTAACTAAAACAAACTACAATAAGATAAGATAAGCCAACAACTAAATCAAACAAATCCTACTAGATGTCCTCATCAAGAAATTGTCAGTCCACGACTTTGGCGGTGGGATGGACGGAGAGAGAAGGGGAAGGAGAAAAAGATGCGGCTGGTGAGAGAGACAAGCATTTCTGTCATATTAATCCCCACTCTTTTAGGGTAGAGTCCACAATAGGTAATTCAAGGCAATCAGAGTTAGTAAGTTCCAAAAATAGACTTAAATTACCCTGTTTCAAGGTAATTCCTAACAGTCTAATCCCAAGGTCAAATGTGACTGTTTGGAAGGAATTAAGAGGAATTAGGCCTTAATTTCTCCAAACTACTTGCCAAACGCAACCCAAGGAAAAGAAAATATTTACATATATGTATCTTTATATATTAAGATATCAAGAGCTGACAAAGGAAAGCATTCAAAAGAATTTTGAACAAGTGAAAGAAGCCGGGAAGTATTATAGCGACATAATTGCATTACTAAGCCAATGAGAGAGGACAATAATAAAGTTATGAAATGATTTGCATGAAAAAAAAGAATAACATTGTGAAAATGATGCCACAAAAATCTCAAACTTCGACATGCTTTGGCAATAAAATGATGACAAGAAAAAGGATGAGTTATTCATATTTTGGTAAAGGCGCAATAAAAAAGAAAAGAAATGCTAGTTAGTTTCCACTTTGGTCCTCCTCTAAAATTGATTGTTACCATACTTTACGCAATTTCAGGTCTCTTAAATAATTTAGAGTAATCATGTTGTTAATATCATCCTTCTCCGTACATAAATAAATGTTACTTGCTTAGAAATTGGTGGCATGCAGAAGACAGAAAAAAGCAAGATGAAAGGTGATAAGGAGCAATGATGACCAAGAAACATTGTATTAAAAAATTTAAAATAGAAGAAAGAACATCTAAGGGTACTAAAAGTGAACTTGAAATTCATAGGACACGCACAGTGCATAACCAATCCTATAATGTAAAATCTGACTACAAATGCATTTAAAAGGTACCTTGTGGGTTGTGGCGCTGTGGCAGCCTACTACTCCACGATCATTTTTCATACTTATCTGGGGACAAATAGATAGTACAAAATGATACGTTCCAATTAGCAGGAATTCCTTACATCTCACATCCCAGCATCTTTGCTATTTTATTGAGATACCAATTTTTCCCCCAGAAAAGACTATTGATAAGCATGCCAGTAGAATATGAGCCTATAAGCAACTACCTAACCACTTAACTAGGGTGCTAGGCTATGTTGCACGGACACGGCAACGCTGAAATGGACACGACAGGTGAACACGTGACAAATTCGTAAAAATACACACGACACGTGTGTTAGACACGCGTGTCGTACATGTTTCCGACACGACACGACTACATGATAGAAGTATCCGTGCTACATAAGTGCTGAGTTGTCAATGCTCATCATGGTTCTCTAAGCGGCCAATTCCTCTCAAATATCCACGCATAGGTATTATCAACTAAAACAAAAGTGGGCATAAAAGCGATACCAATCTATATTAAAAGTTAATTTAGATATGGATATGTTTGACTTAAGCTGAATAACAATCAATACTTCTTTGAGTGGAATCCATAATTCTTACAGAAAAACTAAAAGAACTATGAATAGAAAAGAGATAATATTCAATTGAAAATATTAATGATTAGTGACTATATTATTAATGATTATATTATTTTGGAATATAAGGGGGCTAGGGAAACTAGCCAAACGTCGCATGACAACGGAGACCATCATAGGGGCTAAGGCGGGCATTGTTTGCCTGTGGGAGTAAGTTTTCAAATCTCATGAGATTTACTAATTCATTAGGACCCCTAGGATGAATCGCTGGGTATCCAAAGACTGTGGGAGCTTCCAGATGAATACTGATCGGATTCGATTCAGGGTCCATCATTTTGGTCGATGAATGGGTTGGGAGTTAATCCATCACTATAGCATGGTTCAAAGCAGCGGACTTGGCCGCCGACTCAGCGACCACTAAGACAGATCGGTCACGGCGACTCGGATCAATCTCAGGTGATACGCGCAAAACGCTACATAGAAAGCTCAAAAAATACTGAAAAAACCACGACAATTCGTAAAAAAAATGTAGATATCAAAATTCATGTATCACATGCCCAAAACAAATTTGTTTTGAGGGGGTAAGTGGGAAAATTTGATGATTTGAGAGTAAATTTAGAAATATGAAAGATTTGAAGGGTAAATATAAGAAAAACCCAAAAATTAAAAAAAGAAAAAAAGATAAAGATAAAGATAAAGGAGAGATTGGGTGAGAGGACAGAGAGATACAAATCAGAGGAAGGGAGAGAGTCACTCTCTCCCCCTCCCTCCCTTCGAAATCTCTGTCCTCTCCCTCTCTCCCACCCTCCCTTCCTCAACTCAGAGGCGACAACGGGGGAATTCTGGCGGCGGCGGGCTGGAGGTGGCGCCGTTGAGGCTGAGTCAGACACTCTCACTCACCCTCTCTCCCTCACTTACTCTTCCCCTCACTCAGCCTCTCCCCCCTCTCTCCCTAGTCTGAGACTGAGAGAGATCGGGACAGAGAGGGAGAGATAGGGGAGGGAGAGAGGGAGAGGGGAGAGACAGACATGGGGAGAGATAGAGAGAGGGAGAGAGAAATCAGGGTAGAGAGGGAGAGATATGGGAGAGGGAGAGAGAAAGAGAGATCAGGCGACGACGGAGGCTTACCAGGCGATGGAGGCAGGCGGCAGCGGCGGCGGGCGGGCGGGAGACGAGCCCTAGATCCGGTAAGTCTGTGTTTTTTTCTTTTTGTAACCTGACTCGGGCCCAACTCGGCATTAACTCATCGACTTGGAGGAGTTAACATGAGTCGTATCGGGACTCGGTTGAGTCAAAGCCGAGTTGGCCCCGAGTCAGTCAAAAAACAAAATTAAGGGCAATTGGCGTCGCGGTCTCGTCGTGGCGCCCACCGAGTCGGAGACAAGTCGGCCAAGTCATCTCTGACTCAGCCGATACTTCAAACACTGCACTGTAGTGCTTAAGAGCAAAAAAAGCAAAAAAGACAATTTTGTTCAGGTTGTCACATCGATTTACGGACCCAATAGAAGAAATTTGAGACCTATTTTCTGGCAAGAGATCTTTTTCCTTAAGAACAAATGGGATCTTCCTTGGGTTATTGGTGGGAACTTTAATTTGTTCGTTTTTCTAATGAATGAAAAGGGAGGGAAGGTAATGTTACAACCATCACGACTTCAATGCCCTGATTAACCAGGTTGAGCTATGGACTTACCAATTGCAGATAGATCATTTATGCGGTCTAAATATGCAGGAAAGACCTACCCTCGCTAGACTTGATAGAGTTCTCATTTCGACGGATTGGAAAACTCAGTTCCCATTGGGCTCCCTCTGCTCTTTGCCTAGACCCACATTCGATCATGCCTCACTGTGTCTTGATAATAGAGAGAGCTCCGCCTCCAGGAGAAAGTTCTTTCATTTTGAGAAGATGTGGTTGGAAGCTCCGGATTATTGGAAAGTCATCAAGGACAGTTAGGAGATCCCTATTCAGACCAGGATGATGCGGCCATTCTGATCGCTAAACTTAGACGACTATAAAAGACACTGCGGTCTTGAGAAAAATAATCCTTTGGGTCAATTATCCAAATTAAGAAAGATATGAAAGGGGAAATTTACTACTTGGAAAGGGCCCAAGAAGAGAGGGATCTTTCCCACGAAGAGTAATCCAAACTGCAATTTTTGCGAGTGGAGATCCAACAAGTCTATAAAAAAGAAGAGACCATGTGGATCCAAAGAGCCAAGGTCAGCAATGGGACCTTAACACCGCTTTCTTCCACAAAACAGCTAGTATGAGAAATAAGAAAAATACAATCACCAGATTAGAGGCACAAGGGAAGTCATAGAGGATGAAGACCAAATTAGAGGGGTTATCCATGACCATTTCAAGAATCTCTTCGGATCTAAGGCCACCCACAAATGTCCAGGGAACATCCCGGGCAATACAAATATCGGGATAGGGTTACCAGAGAGACCAGCGGATTTGTCTAAACTCTTCTCAGAAGATGAAATCAAGGTGGCAGTTTGGGGACTGGGGCCTGATAAAGCCCCGGGGCTGAACGGCTAGCCTATTCTCTTTTATCGCCACTTTTGGGATTTGGTGAAATCGAAAATCATCAGTTTAATGAATTGCCTCTATGAAGAGACTCTCAAATTAAACAGATTAAATGTTGCACATGTTGTGTTTAAACCAAAAAAGGCGAGGCAAAACAGGTAGGGGATTTTAGGCCTATTAGCGTTCTCAATGCTTCGGTGAAGATTATTTCTAAAGTGTTGGCAAACAGACCAAATGAGGTACTAGTAGGTAATATAGATTACCACCGGACATGATTTCTGAAAGGTAGAAGCATCTGGATATCATAGCTTAAGAAATCTTGCATTTCACCAAGCGGAACAAAACCCTGGGTTTCATGCTCAAATTAGATTTTGGAAAAGCTACGGTGGAATGTGATTGCATCCTGAAAATGTTGCACTCTTGGGGGTTCACATCAACGTGGATATCATGGATTCGACTTTGGTTAACATCGGCTAAAGTGCCAGTGCTGGTAAATGGCATCCAGTGCAGACAAATCTACTATAAGCAGGGTCTACGGCAGGGTGACCCTCTCTCTCCGCTGATCTTCATTTTGGTAGCGAATGAGCTACATCACATGATCGTTAGATGTCGTGAGGAGGATCTAATTGAGGGTCTGGGATGCCAGGATGATACCAATGTAGTAATCAACCTGTATGCTGACGACACTTTAATTTTCAGGAAGGACTGTCGATCGTATGCTATGATTCTTAAATGCAAACTCTTTTATTGCGAGATGTGGTCCAGACTTAAGATCAACTTCCACAAAAGCTCTCCAATCTTTTGGGGGATATTTTGGTCAACAGCTTCCTATTATCCCTGATTTTCAACTGCCGGGTTCAAAGGCTACCGATCACTTACTTGGGTCTGCGGCTTTCACTGGAACGCCTTAAGAAGCCGCAATGGAGGCCTATATCGATAGGTCCAGAAAAATTGGCGAGATGAAATGGTTAGTTGCTTTTGTTGGGAGGTAGGATTACAATGATCAACACAGTATTGTCGTTCATCCCCACTTATTTCCTTTCCTTCTTTCTTATCCCGAGATGGGCTGAAAAGAAAATCGACACCCTGAGAAGGAGGTTCCTTTGGAACGGGGCTCACAAAGCAGTGAAGGTTTTTTGCCTGGTGAATTAAAAATAGGTATGTAAGCATAAGAAATTTGGTGGCCTAGGGATCATCAATATTCGAGATTTCAACATAGCCATGCTGCTCAAATGGTGGTGGAAATTATTCGATGAATCGGGTCGCAAATGGGTGTGTCCTTAGTGTCACATAACTACGCCCCCTTATGAGATGGTAGACAGACAAGTGCATTAATGAGAGTTCCTCCTTTCTAAAGAAGTATAAGATCAGTCAAGGATATTATATTCTTAGGGATGGCGTAGAAGGTCCACGATGGGAGGAGTACAAGGTTCTGGATGGACAAATGGTGCTAGAGTGTTCAGTTGGGCATACTTTTTCTGGAACTTTTTTCTGCAGCTCAAGACCCTACGGGTCCAATACGGTCACATTGGTTGAGTACGGGTTGGGATATTAAGGTGTCATCATTGATTCAGGATCAATCCGTAGCTCATACGGAAGAACTTCTTTAACTCCTTGGACATGAGCTACAGAATGAGGGGGTAAGAGACGGATCAATGTGGGAATGGGATCCAAAGAGTGTTTTTTTCAGTTGAGAACACCAATTGCAGGCTGAACAATGGTGGTTTGATATGCCTGATGTTTCAATCATCTGGAAAATTAAGGCGCCTCTTAAATAAGGGTATTATATTGGCGGGTTATGTAATAGAACAATTATTACATGGGATAACATTATGAGAAGGAGTTGGCAGGGGCCCAACTTTTGTGTGATTTTATGCGTCGACAAGAAAACTATTAGTCAAATATTTCTCTAGTGCCCTTTTCTCGTTCATATATGGACCCAGTTAACGAACTACCTCAAGCTGAACCTTTCGAATATACCATCAAATACGTACTTGTTCTGGTCTGCTAGGAGATATATTTTGTTAATAAACGAGTCAGGGTTATTTGGGACTTATCAACGACGGCTAATTTTTGGAGTATTTGGAGAGAACATAACAATAGACTCTTTAATAGCTCAGCACGATCAAGCGTCCAAACTTTTCAAGTCTGCACTTCCTTCATTTCTAATTGGATCAATCTCCTTGCAAGCAAGCAGAGAAAAAGATATAGCTCGGAGGACACTGCACTAGACAAAGATAGGAGAGGCTTCTGACAGCCTCTTCGAGGATGCTCAGGGGAGGGGACACGGCACCGACTCAGAGGCGACGTGACCGATGGCTTCACAGATACTTGATTTTTTTTAATTTCTAAGTTTACGCTTGACTTTTGCTAAAGGAGTTGTCTGTATTTTATATTAGGGTGTTCGCATTTCTTTTGGTATTGTACCTCCTATGTTTCAGTCTACTTTGATGTTTTCTATCCTCTTGCATATGCGCGTGCGGTGAAACTTTTTAGCTTGAGAGGATTTGTTGCCTTTTACTTTTGTATTTGCAGGGTTGTTTTCATTAAATTCGTATTAATGAAACGTGGAGGACCTTATAGGTTCGCCGTTTACCTCAAAAAATATTTAATTGAAATATAGGTCATAAGAACTACAAAGTTAAGAATTATATAGAAGTAGAACATAAGAGAAAGACATAAAAGGATAATGGTCTGGACGGATAGCATGCATTTATCCCAACTAAGATTCCATCTGCTGGAGGGGCAAAAACATTGATATAAATGGACATTTGTTTTCAACCAGTTGTAAATGGGGACGCACCAGAAAAAGAACATTGATAGAACTCATGGCAAATGTTGAGTGCAAGGCTGAATTGATCTCTGGACTATCATGAAAATTTGGCATGCTCGGGTTTTATGCATGTCTCGCCAGATCTATTGAAAAATAAATTGAGATTAACTCATAACACAAGAATAACTGATAAACAAAAAGTCATGAGGATACCTTGAAACTGCAAATGCCTTTTAGCTTCCTTGTATGAAGCTATATTCGCGAAGCTTTTAAATGCTGCACAACACCTTGCAAGGACAAACAAAAGATGACAACAAGCACATTGGCATGACCTTAAAGTTATTGCCCAGTTAAAGAGCCATAACAACCATATGGGCACTAAAGTTGCTTAAACCAACTAGTCTCTTCATGCCTCTTCATGCTAATAATCGTATGAGCACTACAATGTCATTTAAGATTATGTTCTTAAAGTAAGTTTCTTCATGCTAATAAAGCTAATAGTACAGTGATAATTTTTACTAATTTCTCCAGATATATGTTTTCTGGTAAGTACTTGGTTACGCTACTATCATTGCTAATTCTTTTTATGATAATGATCATGTACAAAGTATCAATAACGAGTTATTATCAGAGAAAATTATTGTTAGCATTTGATACTCCAAAATTTAGTACCTGAATCAGTAAACTGGTTCACAAGAATCATGTATTACAGGGTTTATGATCATGATATCTTGGCAGTAACATCCAGTTGAAGCAATGAACTTCCTGGATCAGGAACTGAAACAAAGATAAAACCCCAGCCCATCAAAACTGAGCAATGCAAGATAAGATCCCATTAGAGAAAATAATAATGAAGTGCAGACCAGAAGAAGCTCAAAAAAGAAATGAGCCTTTTTCCAATGATATATAAATATTATCGGAATTATAGTAGTGAAGTTTGCCAGCTAATTCCAACATTCATGTACATGATTATAATTGTATTTATGCACTCAGTCATGCTGATATAACAATTTCTTCCAGCAAAGAGTAAGCATGAGTGTGTAAATAATTGTAAAGCAGCAATCAGAAACCATAATATGAAAAGAGAATTGATCACGATATAAAAAGACAGACGTTGGAGTAAATTCAACAGGTTGCTTTTGATTTCTGAAAGGAAACAAACAAAACATTAGGCATAGGGGAGTCAGTTACCTTTCCTGTCTTATATCACATGGTCAAACAGAACAAGTTCAATCAAAGGGATTGACCACGAGAACACCAAATGCTATCTTGTTTCTTCCATAGATACAATGCAGGGGAAAAAAAAAATAACAACCATTACAGAAGAGGCAATTTCAAAGTCCACTATATACTTACCGTCTTGATACACGCGTTACTTGTCCATAGTAAATAAGGGCATGGTAGAAAATAGAAGAGGGTAATTGCAGGGAGTAATTGAATGAAGTTCTTTGTTTCTTTTGGAGGTGCTGACCTCTAAAAATGTATACGCAGCAACACCATACAAATTTCAAGGGTTTACCCCACTAAAGCTCCAAACACCCCCCCCCCCCCCCAAACGCAACCCAAAACAAAACAAAACAAAAGCTATTTTTTTACTTTTTCCTATGTTGTGAGCCCCCCCCCCCCCCCCCCCCCCCCCCCCCCACCCGTGGCGGGCGCTTTCCTTTAAATGCAGAGCTTAACTCCCTTGTCCCTAAATGGACCAAATGTCATTAATCTTGTGTCCAAAATATAGATGATGTGTCTAGCCAAAATTTTGTTCCTCCGTTAACGATATTTTCTTCTTTCTTGAGCCCCTTCTCCTTCCTCATCTTCTTCCATCATATCCTTTTGTTTCTACCTGTAGCCGAAACAAAAGCCTTCCTGACTCCCCTCTAATCCTCTTCTTTCTCCAGTTTCTTCTTTAGCTTTTGTCACCTCCTACACCTCCATTTTTCTCCTCCTCATCCTCCTCCAATAGCATTGCAGGTCCAATTCCTGACTTCAACTCAATGTGTGACTAACTCGATAAGGCTTTTAATACATGGCAAACCAGTTTTAAACCAAAAGTTTAACCTAGCAAGGCCTGGACACAATTTCATTACTAAGTAAATAATATTTCACTCTTTTTAATTTGGCTTTAGAAAAGAAATGGAAAAGTTGGATAAATTTAGGCTTCGCACCCCTTACACCACGAGCTTCACACCCCTTATACCATGGGCTTCACACCCCAATCTCAAAACTCAAGTGATGCAAAACTAATATAGAAGAAAGGAAAAAAAAAGAAATTTTGATAATAAAACTAAAATCGATAGATTGGATAAAGATTAATTTAGGCCTCGGCAGCCAGATAATCTCTCACCCACTCTCGCACATCAACATGCAAAGAGATTCAAACTTGCTAAGCAAATCGTCATGCAAAGTAGGTTGAATAGCAAATCATCATGTTAAACAAAAGGTGTTTAATTTCAATTCATCATAATCTAAATAAAACACTACAATACTTGGCCTTATATAGATCCCTTGATGAGGACATCATGACATTCGATCGAGTCTATACGAGGAGATGACGTGTTGTGTTCATTTGGTTTTAGCTACTTTATTTTAGTTCAGTTGCTTAGTTTAGTTGCTTAGTTGTATTTCTCTTTTGTAGGTATTTAGTACCACATCAGTTATTTCCCAAAAGTGCTCATCTTGTAAAGCCTATAAAAGAGCTATCAAACCTTTATTTTGAGATTATTGAATGATTAGATTTTCACAAATTATCCAGTTAAATTTTAGAGTTGTTTTTGCTCTTGAGTTTTAGGTGTGAAGCCCGTGCAAGGGTGGAAACCCAAAATTCTATCTTGTTCTAAATTTCAAATTTTAGTTTGATTTGAAGACGATTGCGATCCAGGCTGTTTTACATCAATTTGGTATCCACAGTGAAGCTGGAGACCTACTTTCGAGCAGGGGAGAGAGGAGAGCACCTGGGTAAGTAACTTCGGGTGTGATTCGGTAATTCCACAAACCCAACCTATTTTAAGTAACTGGATTGAGTCGAGTGGATCCAAACCGCCTGACCGACACAACCCGATCCGCCCGGTTGGAACAATCAGCATCTGCTGACGTCAGCGACCTAGTCATCAGTGAGTTGACTCAGTTGATTCAGCGCAGTGTTCTGACTCAGTTCAGAAGCAACTCAGCACTTCCGAAGGCCGTTCAGACCTCAGTCCAGAAGCAACTCAGATCTTCCAAAGAAATTTGTGGAAGATTTTGTGAAGGAAGAAAAGAGGGATATGAAAAGGAAGGAATCAAGATTTTTGTGGAGGAAGAAAAGAGGGATATTAAAAGAAACCTACTAAATAAATACTAGACTGATCCATATCATTTCTGATGCAGAACTAATATGGAAGAAAGAGAAAACAAAGATAATTTTTGATAATAAAAATAAAATTAATAGATTGGATAAAAATTAATTCAGGTCTCAGCACCAGGTAATCTCTCATCCATTTTCGCACATCAGCATCCAAAGTGATTCAAAATTGCAAAGCAAATCATCATACAAAGCAGGTTGAATAGCAAATCATCATGCTAAATAAAAGAGGTTTAATTTCAATTCATCATAGCCTAAATAAAATACTACAAGACTTGGCCTTATATAAACGCCTACAAAGAAGATTTTTCCATCATAACTGATGTGGAACCAAAAAAACACACTACATAAAATAAAACAACTTAAAAGAAAGCTACTAAATAAAGACTAAACTTATCTCCATCATCTAGGCACAAGAAATTTAACTAGAAATTTTTTAATTCATCATTGTCTACTAATAAAAAGAGTTTAGGGCATATTTATAGGCTTTACAAAAGTTCGGTTCCCGGACATACCAATGTAGTACTAAAGACACAATAAAAGAAAACTAAACTCAAAAATAAAATAAGACATAAATGCAACTAACACCGGTGTAATGTCCTCATCATTTCCCCCAGAGTAGAAGAAACTCGACTCTGTCGAGTGAAGACTCTCCTCACGAAGCATCTCAATCGGGCCATGGTGGTGGTCGAAGAATCAGCGCTAATGTATCATATCGAAACCAAAGTGGTGGAGGTGGAGCAAGCCTCCGCAACGGGTAGGCTGTAAAAGATGGTAGCTCGATCAAAGTACCGATATCAGACAGAGGCTCATCATCTCTACTAAAGAGGTAGCTAATACCAGAACCCCATAAGATGTCCAACCCGTCAGTCATGAGAGCAAGCCTCATTAAAATTTTAGGAGAAACTGTACGCTAAACGTATCTTTCTCACAATCTCAGGGCGACTCGTAACCATCACCTCACTGTCAACTGTAAATTCATGCAATATACTATATGAATATACAGAAAGTTTGTAATTATTATCGCAATTTGCTAACTGTCTAGTGATATCATCATCATGTGCAACATGCAAATACAATGCAGTTGGCACTCTAAGCATAACTCCTAACGATGGGAAAAAAGATATATAAGATGTCTAGGATGACACACATCTAACCCCTCTAATAGTGGTATATTGAACTTAGGCAATAAACTCTAAGCAACTAATAAAAGAAGAAATACCAGAAATCATCTGTTGAATCATGACAAAGAGCTTAGATGACTCAGTAGTAGATAACTCAGCAAAAATGATCATAAACACATATACAGCATAAGGAAACTCGAATGATTTACTAGGCACTGCAGGTATATTAGACTCAGCTATCTCATCCACGTCATCACTGGTACTATCAGAAGACATGTGAACCTCATCAATAATCGGTGTACTGAAATTAATTAGTATATCATTGACAATACTAGTACTCTCAAGAAGAATGCTGACATCCTCAACAACTTTCGAACCATCAAAATTATCACTAGGTATAATTCTAACATGTCGTCTCTCCAAGGGGCACTGATAATCATAATGTCAATATCCCTCACACTTAGAACATCGGGCCTTGGTATTGACCAACTTTTTGAAAGTCAACTCTATCTTTAAAGCAACATCAAAAGCCTCTTCAGCAATGTTCAAATCATAAGAGCATGTGATCATAGCACGCCTTATTTTAGACCTTAAATTCCAAACAAACCTAGTTACAGTTTGAGAACAGTGCTCTCTCACATCACAATGCAGGGTTAAATCCTCAAATTTGACTATGTAATTTTGAACTGACATATCACGCTGAAGGAGATTGTGTAACTGGTCTAAGAGGCAGTTTCTATAACATTCGAGAAGGTACATTTTCTTAAGCTTTTCTTTCATTTCTTCCCAAGACTCTATGGCAAAAATATGTCTCACATAATCTCACTATCGATCCCAGTAAATTCTAGCCGACCCTACGAGTTTCCTCCTAGTAAATAGGACTCTAGTCATTTCGGGAAGCTCATATCAATTAAAATAACATTCCATATTGGCTAGCCATGCACTAAAAACACTAAGATTAGAGTAACCATTAAATTTAGGATCTTTTAGTTTAAATGTATGTGCTATTTTCTCTTTCTTAGCACGCCAATCATGATCACAACTACTCTCATGGTCACCTATAGTGTAACCCTTATACTGATAACTCATGTTGAAACATGCACCAAGTTAGACACAAATGCAAGTCAAACAATCAAGTGAATGCCACGCAACTTTCGAGACTCAAGTAAGCTAAATTCAGACGCTAAGTGAAAATAAGAAAATATCCTAAAAGTTCAAGTTCTAGATGTCAAGAAAATGCACTCTTAAAATGATGAAAAGTGACAAACAATGATGTAACCAGTAGATAGAAGCAAATAACAATTCAACCAATATATTATCGCAATCAAATAGTAGTTGCAAGTAATTTAACAATTAATAATTCAGCTCAAGTTAGGATATCACTTGATGGGTGAGTTTTTCATGCCCAAAACACAAAATTTCTTTGAGAATTCTCGGAGAAATACCCACACTAGAGAGCTGAAATCAACGACAAAAATACTGAACAATGTCAATAGAAAGAGGAAGTGGGTGCCTCGAGAACGGTGCAAATCGGGCCTGAAATAGGCTCGAACCACGCTACTGATCTGCAGCTGGAACAGTATTGGCACAGAAAAGGGTCTTGTGGAAGTTGAATTTGTTGTCCGAATGCAACAAAATTCTTTCTGTATCTTCGGGACTCAACTGCGGATCAAATGCTTCAGACGAAACTCGAATCCGACTCTGAACAGGCCTGAAATGGAGTTCGGACTGCTGTTGTACACTGCAACTGAGTTAGCTCAGTGAGTCAATTTTGAACTGAGTCAAGACCGAGTCAGCCGAGTAAACTCGGGTCTAACTCAACTCGGGTTCAGTTGGACCACTCTGGCTCAGTTGGAAACGGATCGGGTTTGAGTCAGGTTGGTGGATTTGACCCGAGATCAAACCTGATTAATTAACATGCTTTGGATCAGATCGGTTTTAAAATAAACCCGAATGAAACCCGTATAAATCCACCCAGCTCTCTGCTCAAAACTAGGGTTTGTAGACCCTTTTGAGTTAGCGGCGTAGCACGGGCGGTGACAACTAGGAGGCAGTGACAACGGTGGACTCGGAGCAAGGGGACAGCGACAGAATTGGGGGCGATATCTACGACAGATCTGGTGGTTGACGTTGGAGAAGAGAGGATGGCGATGGAGAAGAGATGGAAGAAGTTGACGGCGGTCGAGGATGAAGGATGAAGACGACGGAGGAGTCGTCGACGGCGCCGGCAGAGGGAAGAGGATGGAGAAGTCAACCGAGGAATAGTATAGGATGGCGATTGTTGATGGCGGCAGATGTCAATGTCGTCGGGATCGGGTGGTTGTTGGTTGTCTCGGCGGAGGGAGGAAGGAGGAGATTGGCGGCGGCGATGTGATCGAGGTGATGTCATGGTGACAGATTCAAGGTTGTGGTGCTGTCGTGGCGACGGATCCGAGGTCATAGGGCCGTCGCGGTGGCAAATCTGAGGATGTTGTACTATCGTGGCAGCGAATCTTAGGGAAGGGTGATGCTGTCGTGATGTGGTAGTGTCAGCTTCGTCGACAGAAGGCAGCAGAGGTAGGAGGAAGTCGCGACAGGGAATCCTCAAAAGTGGAGGTGGCGGCGTGAGGTGTAGAGGTGTGGTGGCGGCACGAGGCAGAGGGGCGCGGCGGTGGGTGCTGAAGATGAAGGAGGGAGATGACGAAGTGCAGCGGGAGGAAAAAGAAGTGGTGGTGGTTGAATAATGTTGGGTTGGTTATGGTTTAGAGTGGAGAACAGAGGGAAGAAAATGTACAATAATTTTATTTTGGACTAGTTCTGAGATTGGGAGAGAGAAAGTGAACAGTGATTTGTTGAAAATTTTGGGATTTTCTGCTAATTTACTAGTCAAATTTTGGATTTTTTTTACAGGTCAGAGAGAGGGGAAGAAGCAGCGTAATCTGAGATTTTTTATGTTTTTGAATAGATGGGTTTGATCTAAATCTAAGGTTTGGAGGAGATGAAAATGAAGAAGAAAATATTGAAGGGGATTGGAACTAAGAGTTCTGATACTAAACTAATGTAAACGGGTTGATCGCAATCGCCTTCAAATCAATAGAACTAGGAACTAGGGTTATGAAGAGAATGAAAAGAAAATTTTAGGTTTTAGAAAAGAAACGGGAAAGTTGGATAAATTTAGGCTTCGCACCCCTTGCACAACGAGTTTCACACCCCAATTTTAAAAACTCAAGGCTCATGAAATTTAACTAAAAATTTATTAATTCATCATTATCTACTAATAAAAGAAGTCTGAGGCCTATTTATAGGCTTACAAAAGTTCAATTTCCGGATATAACAGATGTGGTACTAAGACACACTAAAAGAAAACAACTAAACTAAAAATAAACTAAGGCATAAAGGTAACTAACACTGGTGTGATGTCCTCATCACATACATAATGTGCTTACACAAATCATTGTTAGCAACAGGAATTTATATACAGAAAAGCATGTAATACCATAACATATTACAGTCATATAAGCTAAAAAGGCATTAAAGCAATAACTAATTCATGATTACTTCAATAGTTTCATTCCTATCTCCCCTCCCTTACTAGAATATCCCAATATGACTATATAAGTTATCTTGTTCTAAGAATACATCTCTCTTAGGTAATAAGCTAACCACTCCAAATAGTTAAAAAGGAACTTATCTTGACTGCTAGAATAATTCAAGAGAGTAAAAATAAGATTAAAGTGCCTTGAGATGTATCCTTGTCGCCCCCAGCGTAGCCATACCAAAATAGTGTCGAAATAATTTTAAAACTTCTTTCTACTCAAGAACATCTTTAGGTGTGTAACAATGATTTCCATGTCCGACAACTGGCAAATGCCTTCAAGACAGCCTGTTTGGAGTGTTTGTGCTTATTACATAATAGTTAAGTCTCTCAAGTACAAAACCCAAGCTATTCATTGAATAAATACTACAAAAAGGTTGTTTGACCCAAAGATGGTTAGGTAAATAATTTCTGAGTTTTCATGATTGCCAGACCATAGAGGTTCAAGTGTTCCATGAATCTGTGTTGCGCTAAAAAGGTTCAATCAAGTCAGATATACCATGGAATGTGAAGGAAAGACGGAACATGTAGAAATTTCAAGATTTCTGAAATTCAAAGGATGATATGAATCAAAGGTTCTCATTGTAAAAAAAAATGGGAGACTTGTCAAAGTTGGGTTGACAACAATGGCAAGTGTCACTGATGGAGGGAAATGAAAGGTGTATTATGACCCAACACCCTCCCGCCATAACCCCAGCCTATCTGTGGGGGGAGGGGGTGGCACTAATGCTTTCCAATTATGACTGGATAAACAGCAACAAAACAACCTATAAGAGAGAAATCCTGCTTCACCAATGTGAAAGAGAGGGTACCTGCAACCGAGGGAAAGATCACAATGTGATGAAAGTTTTGCAAAAAGCCAATTGAAATCAAACCGGGACCCGACGCAGAACCTGTGGAAGTCAATAATTCCTCAATTCTAATGATTCCCAAATCATATTCCATGGAGTAATGTTGTTCTAATGATAGATATTATTGACATGCACACCATAGGACTATTGATGTATTGAATACACTCATAATGTCAAACCAAGATAAAGGAAGGGCTCCAAAGTTCCAAGGTCATTCAAGATTATATCAGTGCAAGGAGCTAATTCAAGTAATATATGTTTTGATTTATTATGTAATTTCTTTTCGAGGAAAATTTGTGAGAATAGGCTAACACATTCAATTCATAACTCTACAGAATTAACCTTAGGCTTTTACACGACTACTTATAAACCAAAAGTTTCACCATATATTAGAAGCAAGTTGCATGATAATGTTGTCTTGGCTTAAACAAGCTGACAGAATTGTACAATTAGAGTTGAATGAACATATGAATGTTGTTGGCATGGTTTCAATTATCGGCCGATTTTTTATATATACTGACAATATCATATCTGGTTTTGAGGTACCTGATACGACATTAACCCTAATATCAGCTGATATCGGGGCCGATATGGCTGATTTTTCTAATATATATGGCTGATATTCATGATATTGATATTAAAATCATTGGCCGGCATCGATATTGAGATTTAAAACCATGGTTGTTAGTATCCAATATCTTTGTGAGGATAACATTCTTGGAAGCTATATCTTTTGGAATGGCTAGTTTCAGCCTTTGGGTATAAATTCCAATACCTAAGGCTTAGTAAAGAAAAAGGAAAGACTGCCATTTGCATTATCGGCCTTATTCATTCTCTTACGAAGGGAAAAGGCCAAAAGTTTCATATTGCTTTGAAAATCTTCCACCGCTCCAGTAAATCTTGGGCCATTCAAATAGTTTAATAGTCTTCAATCTTATTATTGTGATCTTGACTGGTTGTCTCTTGTTTTGAGAACAACTTTATAATGTAAAATTGTGACATAGATGTAAACACATTGGGCAGGTTGTTGAACATTTGTAAGAGGTTTCAGTGTGACCCGCTGAACGAAGTGGGATTGAATAATTGGAAATCCTGAGAATGAGGATATTAGGTAGAGAACATAACCATAGATCTCCTTAAGCTACATATCTCCTTAAGCTGCATCTGCCTTCTACAGATAACACATCAATACTTCAATACATATGAGTACCTATTATATCATTGAACAAATTTATTACCTGATGAGTTCCATGTCAAGAGTTTTTCCGAATCAACATTTAAAAAAAAAGCTGCAAACTTAAATCAGAAGAAAAAACAATGCTGTATATTAGAAACCAATCGTTCACATTATTACATACCAAAGTCAATTAGGCAGCCACCGCATTACCAAAATCCGGGCATGTTCTCCCAATGAGTGACATAAACCGATCTTGAAATCTCAGTAACGGGCATTTCTCAACCAAATTGAATCCATCATAAGCTTCCTTTAGAAACACAGTACTCTTTGCCCCCTTATTTGTAATATAGAAAATTCCGTGATTCTTAACCAAACAAAGCAACAATCTACAAGGTAGCTGATAATCCTTATGAAAAGCTTCCAACTTATCCGATGTCAGCCTCTTCTCCATCATCAAACTCAACAACTCATGCAGCACTGCCACCACCCTCTTCCTCGCCTGCGGTGTTGCTGGCTCAACCCGCCTCGCATTCAAATATGGCGAGGGGAAAGCCAGCCTCTGCCATTTCTGTACTTCCTTTAGATAATGCACATTGGGTCGAAACCCAGGTGGATATTTCATCTTAAACGCAAATGGGCCACAGAAATTACCATCTCTAGAAATCACCTTCGACGGGTTGCCAATGCCTCCAAGTTCCAATTTTTCCTCTCGGGCAGTGACCGCAAGCGAAGAATCCCAGCTCTCCAAGCAAAGATACTCCGACCCATCAATATTTCTAACTGAAAAAAATTCCGGGTACCTGGGAATCAAGCCACTCTTGAAATTTTTCGGCAAACCCAATTCATTTTCAATTAATTCAATATTCTCCATTGGAATCTGGCAGTCGATTGACATCATCAGCAGCTTCCTCAGATTCCTGACCAAAATGGGCTCCATCAGCTCTCTAGCAGCAGCTTCGTCGCTCGACAACTTCAGCGCTTTCTCTGTGAGCTTGACGGCGATGGGGGATCGAGAATTGGAGCCCCCTGAGACTTTGAACACCGAAGAGTGCTTCTGGATTAGAGAGAGAAAGTTCCATTTTTGGACGAACCCCACCTCTTTCTCGAGGTCTCTAAGGAGAACGGAGCGGTCCTTATGGGAGGCGATGAGGTCTTTGAGGTGGAGGATGAGGGCGGGCTTCTTGCCGAGATCCATGGCTCGGTCGAGGTCTGGCTCTCGGTGGTAGATCTTCTGCTTTGGGCGCCTGTTAGATTTTGAGGAGTAAGTGGACATGGGATTGGATTGAAGAGAGAAGGGTTTTAGGATCAAATTCAAAGGTGAGGGTTTTAGAAGAAAATGAAGGGGCTTGGAGGATGAAGTCATTGCTCTTTCAAAAAGAGAAGCAGAGTTTTCAATTGGTACTGCTACCATTTTATGTGTTCTAGTGCAGACTGCAGAGCCTGGTTGAAGTGAGGAATGACAATGGGCCGGGCCATGTTGGGCAAGGATGGCACTAGACTCATATTAGGGCCGAAATTGTCAACGCGAATCACCCTTTTTTTTGGGCTAATCAAAGGCCTCTCAGGGCCTTACAATCTGACAATCTTCATGAAACTCATCCTAACTTTAATCTTAGGATCTTTGGGTGGCCCCTAGGACTATTTTCTCCTTTAAAAGTTCATGTGAGATCTAATGGCAATTATGGCATGCGGACTATAGACAAGTGTCTTGGGGGAAAATACCAAATAAACCCTAATAAATCAAACTAAACTAGAGTATGGATTTTGAATATTATGGCTATACTAAAATGAGATTGAAAGAGTAGAGGAACTAGGCTCGAGGTAGGGATGATAATGGATAGGGGATGGTCCGAGGGGCTCCGAACCTAGTCCGAAAAAGTTCAGGCACGATCAAAAGTAGATCAGGGTGGAGGCTTTATTTTAGGCCCGTTTTCTTTTAGAGTCAAGACCGGGCATACTGTAGGCCTGGCCCCAATCCTAACCCCGGGCTTAGTATATAGGCCTAACCTCACCCCGGATCCCTGCTTATGAGTCCAAATCTAATATAAAATATATTAATTCTCCAATTAACCATTACACTACAATTTAGTATTATTTTATAAGTCCAAGTAAAACTATTAATCTCAGAGAACAAGAGAATAGAGACAAATAAGAAGAAGAAATTTAAGTGTATTTCCTCGTCTTTATTTTTTGAGTAGTCTTAGGACCCAAGCAAAAACCCTTCCCTTGGACCTTAAGCCTAAATTAAAGCCCGACCTCGACTCTATCTTTGACAAAGGACTTCAAGAGATCGTGCTTTCGCCCTCGGCCCATTATCATCCCCAATGGTGACCATCCTCACTAGACCCAAAATTTTATCCAACGATAACACCAAGGGCGTGTTTGTTTCGCCGCAAAACGTCGCAAAACACAAGTCGTAAAACTTCTTTTTCATTTTCCGTTGTTTGTTTCGCTGAAAAATAAGTTGCAAAATGTAACTCTTTTTTCCCATTTGCAGTTGCTACAGTTAAATTTTGGTCATGTACATATCACTTTTACACTCGTATTTTCTCACTTGCAGTTGTTACAGTTAATTTTGTGGTTACTTATAGTTCAAAACAATTACTTGATAATCAATATACAATTTAATATTATTAAATATTTAATATTTTAAATAGTGTTCAATTTCTTTTTTAATTATTTAATTATTTATATTTTTAATTTTTTTATTATTTTTTTAATATTGTTTTTAATATTTAATATTTTACTATTTAATTAAATATTTTTATTTAATATTTTATTTAATACTTTATTATTTATTAATACTTATTCCATTTTTTATTATTTATTTAGAGTTAATATTTTATTAATATAATAATATTATACTTTAATATAAATTATTATATATTTAATTATTTATTTTTTAATATAAAAAATTACTTTATTAATATCACAATATATTTTATGATTATATTAATATTTTATTATGTTAATATTGTAATAATAATTCGGTATAATAATACTATAATGATATTTATTATTAAATTACAATTATATTTTACTTTGTTAATTTTATATTTCTATAATATTACAGTAATATTATAATAAAATTTATATTATAATAATTTTCAAGTATTTTTAATATTATAATATTATAACTATAGTTTATTATTTTTGTAAGATTTTTTAATATTATAATAAAATTTATATTATAATTTCAAGTATTTTTAATACTATAATATTATAATTATATTTTATTGTTTTTGTAAGATTTTTTAATATTTATATTTTATTAGTATTCTTAAAATTTTATTAATATTCTTTAGATTTTCTTAAATTTTATATTATTTATTTAGTTAATATTTTAGTAATATTTTACTATTTATACTAAATTTTATTAATATTATTGTTATAAATAAAATATAAGATTATTAATTTTTTATCTCCAATTTATTAATATAATTTAATTTGCAATAGTAGATTTAATTTAATAGTATTTATAATATTTAAATCACTGCTTTTGTGGTCAACTTTTCCACTTAAACTTTTACATTACCAACCAAACACCGTAAAACACAATATACTTTATCATTTACACTTTCACTATCAACCAAACACTGTAAAATACAATATACTTTTCCATTTACACTTCACTTTATCAACCAAACACCGTAAAACACAATATATTTTCTCTGCTACAGTTCACTTTTTCCATTCTCATTTTACGACTTACGATTTACGACGTTTTGCAACGAAACAAAACAGGGCCTAAATTTGAAATGACTTGAATTACAGCCAAAGCCCAACTATTTTATTTAAGATAGTAGAATCCAGATGCCTTCACTTGGTCCCTCAAGGACATAGACCACTTCTTTTGAAGAGAAATGTTTCCGCCCAAGAGAAGGTCGAGTTTGCTTTCTTACCAACAAAATCCATTCTTCCATTAGAAAAGACTTATCTCTTACAAATAAACGAGTTTTATTATCTAAATGTCACTTTCTTTTTTGCCCAACTAATCCACCAAAAAAAAAAAAAAGGGGAAAAAAGAAAGGTGAGAAGGGGCAAAAAGAAAAGAAAGGAATGTCAACGGGGGGTTAGTTCCCCTCTTTGCTTATTAATAATCTTTATTAATAAGTTGTTTAATACTTGTTATTAATATCTTGTGTTTATTTAATAATTGTTATTGATATATTGTGTTAATTTATATTTTATACAGACGTGCAGCTAGATTAACTGTAGAACCGTTCAGTCCTCCATCCCTCAGCCGCTCGGATGGGGGCCCGTGAGTCGTGGCCATCGCAAGCTGGATGCCTGCTTAACGTTTATCCACAATACCCTCACACATATCCGTTAGCCCTCACCAATACAATAATCAACGAATATCTTTAAGACTATTCTAGGAAATGTAGGTTGAATATTTGTTCATTTGGTTAAGGGTTCGAATCGGGCCGGCTGGCCTGGAAACCCGCACGGACCCATCCCGGCCCGGGTCAACCGGGCCTTGGCCCGACAAGTGCGCGCCCCAAGTCCGGGGTGTGCCCGGTTCAAAAAAGAGGCATGCGACCTGGCCGAAGCGGACCGCACCCGGGCCCAAGTCTTACCCGACCCCAAAACGAAATTATTGGCCCATAAAATCGCCGTTGGGGGGTTGTAATTTTTTTCAACAAACCCCCCCCCCCCCAAAACGGTTATATTGACCAGAATTTTTTGGCAAAAAAAATTACATTTTAACCACCCATTCTACATACTACATTTGTAATTTTATCTTTTTATCTATATTATTAATTTTGTATATCAATTTATGATTTATCCAAGATATTGGATTATTAATTAAAAAATATTACATTTGTATTTTACAACTTGTATCAATTTGTCTAAATTTGTGTGAATTTGTTTAGGATTTTCTTAAATTTTCTTGATTTTTTTAGTTTTAATAAAATTTATTGAAGGGTTTTAAAAACTCGAGTCGGCTGAGTTCGGCGGGCTCCGCGATGATTCCGAGACCCGAGTCGCAAGTTGCCTCGATTTTTTAGCCTACTCGGCAGAGTCCTGAGACGACTCAGATTGACTTGGCTGATTCGATCGAGTCGGCCCTGAGTCGATCAAATTGTGCACCGGGATCTCGCGAGATAAAAGGGAAGGAAAAAACCCCGATCACAATCTCATCTTCCTCTCTTTCTTGTTGACATCGCCTCACCCATGAGCCCCATTGTTGTTCGTCTCAGACTTCGTCCGTGAGGTCGTTATCGGCTTCGCTGACTCCGATCAATCCAGGTACCTCTCTCTTTCTCTGCTCTGTCGTTCTTACTCCTGATATCCCGCTCTCCCTCTGGTCTGATCTCTCCCTCTAACCTCTCTCCCTCTTTGTCTCCCGCTCTCTAGTGCTCCTCTCTCCTCCTCTGTGTCTCTCTCTTCTATCCCTCTCTCTGTTTCTTTCCCTTTCTCTATCTCTCTCTTTCCAGCTCTTCTCTCTTCTTCTCTTTCTTTCTCTCCATCTCCCTTCCTCCTCTCTATTCTCTCCCGATCTCTCTCTATCCCTCCCTCCCTCTCTCTATCTTCCTCTTTCTCTGTCTCTCTATCTCTCTCTTTTAATTTGTCTCTCTCTCTCTTTTAATCTCTCTTTTAGTTTAATTTAATGCTTAATTAATTTAATTTAGTCAATTTAATGCTTAATTGGTTTAATTTAGTTAATTTAGTTTGGTTAATTTGAAAGTATAGATTTAGTATAATTTAAATTTAATTTCATTTCATTTAATTATATATAGTTGATTTTTAGAAGTATAGAACCTGCAAAAAAAAATTAAACTCTACATGTTCTCATCGAAATAGAAAACAATCAAAAAACATGTTCTCATCGCAGTGTGTTAAAAAAGTTAAAAAAGTCATTCAAAGTTCTTTCTATTCAATAAAGGTATTCGTCGTAGTGAGAAAAGTAGAGAAGCAGATGATGGTAGTGGTGGATGATGGTGGTGGATGATGTGAGTAAGGGTGCGAACAGGCCGGTTTGATCCGGCCCAGTTCTGAAACCGTCAGGCCAAGTCCAGACTTGCCCGAGAAAAACTGGGTGATCGGACCCCCTTCGGGGGACTCGAGCACGGCCTGGGGTCTCGGCCGGCCCAGCCCAATTTTTTATTAAAAATTGAAAAAACTAATAAATATGTTTGGGTTTCTCTTTTTTTCAAGTTCCCCTAATTTGACATTATGATTTGGGTACTTAAGTTGGACGTTGGATATCATGAGTTCGAATACTAGTAAAAGCATAACTTTTTTATAATTTAAAAAAAAGACTGCGGTGAGGGTAGTAGGCGGTGGGGGTAGCGGAGGTCGGGGCGGCGGGCCACAGAGGGGAAGTTGGTGGGCGGAGGAGAAGGTGGAGGTGGTGGACAATAGGTGGGGAGGTAGGGGAGTGAAGTGGGGAAGGAAGGGAACTCAGGCGGGCCGTGCCGAAACCCGAGCGCGGCCCAGCCCACCTGGGCTGTGGCCGTATTTGCCCCCACCCAGGCCCGGCTCGCACGGGACCGGTCGGTGCGAGTTGGCGGGCCACCGTTTCGAACCCCTAGATATGAGAGTTTTATCCAGTTCTAATAGTGATGATGGTGATGATAATAACAACAATGATGACAGTAATGACGGTGGTAGCAGTGTGGTAATGATGGCAATAATGGAGACAACAATAGTGCTAATGGGTGGACTTATAGTCTTGACAATCACATGCAGGGGTTGAGTTTGACTTCAAACCAATATTATTGTGTGGGATATGCTTATGACTACACACCACAACATGAGAGATGTATGACTACTAGTATCGATTTATCTGCTTATCGTGGAGATCTTTGAAGCATGAACATGCCCAAATCAGGAGCATGTTCGTATCGGACACGTGTCGAACATGGACACGTGCCCGACACGTGTTGGACACATTTTGACCATGTCTGACACGAGTCAACGAGTTTGACCCGTCAGACAAGGTAAACCCGTGTTTTGGACACGCCTTGGATACGACGAAATCTTGTCTTGGACACAACACGAGTTTAATGGGTCAAGTTTAATGCTTCGTGGGTTTATTAGGTCGGGTAATTGATTTAGATTTGTGTAGAATTTTGACATGATAACGAAGAAGTCATTGAACTAGTTTCCACTTCATCTTAAGAGATGATGCCGATTGTAATTTTGTTTTGACCTTGTGATGTTAAGTTGTTCACTTGGTTAATAACTTGTGAACTTATGATCTTCGGTTGTAATTTTATTATAAACTTATGATATTTTATAATTTATGCATGTGTTAATTGATATTTTAGTTTGTTGTTCACTTGATTTGTTTATATATAATAATAATAAAATATTCTTTTGTCATGTCTATATATTTTTTTTTGTGAATTTTGTCGTGTCTCCTGTCTATGTCCGTGTTAGACACGACACCCGTGTTTGTGCTTCATAGGTGGAGATGATTACGATGATGATTTTGTATTTAATCACAATTCGATGTGAAAATGACTATATTAGCATACATTTATGAATGTATTTTGTGCATTTTATTATATTGTGCATGTATTTTGATATATTTTTACCGACGACACGTGTATTTAAACCTTCGCTTCATGTTTAGTGTGTAAAGTGATATGTTTTGGATATGTGATACAAGAATATTGATGTACATATTTTTTAAGATTTGTCATGATTTTTTTCATAATTTTTTGACTTTTCTATGTAACGTTTTTACGCTTATCGTCCTAGACCGATCCAAGCCGCCACTTATTCATCTTAGTGCCCGCTAAGTCAGTGACCGAGACCACGATATTGGACCATGATTCTCAACCATCAAGTGGGAAGGAACAAATGTTGTATCCAGTTGACATATGGACTTTATATGCTAATTATATGTTTGTTTTTTTCCTGAAACTTCTAAATATTAATGAGGTATGTACTGTATGCCCAAAGTTATTTCATGCAAAATGTCGTAACCTACTCGGTCTCTCTCCTTCCCTCTTAGGCTCATGACATAGAAGCCATTATTTGCATAAGTATGTCATTGACCCTTAAAAGAATATTGTTGAATATGGTACAATTTTCCACCATGATTTTGTCTGTGAAGTTTTAGCTTGATTGGATCTAAAGATCCAACTATATAACATCTGGTTTGAAAGGACTTTTTTATGACCTGGGCTGTTTGGATTCAAGGAATTCGGTGGAAGTGAGGAAATGGGAAGTGTCTTTTTCTATTTTCGTTGTTCATTCAAAACCGGAAAAAGAAAATGGAAAAAGTTCTTTCCCTTTTCTCTTTTTTTTTATACAACCATTTTCTCACTTTCAGAGTGTTACAGTTAATTTTGTGATCATGCAAATCTCATTTGTAATAAGTTGCAGCACAAAACAGTTAATTTTTTGCTTATGTAAATCTCACTTGCATTCTAATTACAGTCCAATTTTTATTTTCTTATTAATTTTTATTTTAATATTATTTTGTGGTCAATTTTTTCACTTCCACTTTCACATTACCATTCAAACACCAGAAAAGACATAACATTTTTCAAACCACACTTACCAACAACATTCAAACACAGAAAATTTACTAAACAATTCCTAAATTTTAAAGGGAATTATTACCACTTCCTCACTTCTTCAGTTCCTTACTTCCACGCTTAACCAAACAGTCTCGAATTGTAAGATCCTATTTGTATTCCCATTTGTGTACACCTGATATCTAGATTATACGTGCCTTAAACGAGCCAAATACCCAACATAAAGTAATGTGCATAAGGCCTTGTTTCCCAAAAATTATGTTATATCTCAAGATCTGTTTATCCGGATCGCGCATTTATAACAAAAAAGTGGTTTATAGCTTATTTGGTCACAGAATTGGCATAATACCCGTTGTTTTTAAATCTCAGGATTGGTTCTCTCACTGTATTCGCAAGATGAAATGAATCTTCATAACCTACAATAGGTCATGGACACACTGCACATTCTGACCAAGTTCTCATTTCCAATGGTCATTATAGCGGTAATTCATTATTTTACAAAATTTGGTGATTATGTTGGCTTAAGGATGCTTAAAGTGTTCGCTAAATGGAGTTGAAAAGGTTCCATGTATCAGAGTTTTGCGCCTTTACTTCCTTTCTTGCGTTTCCCATATATATCACTTGCGTAGGAACCATTCTATACTGACATTCTTTATTAGAAAATGATCTGTATGCTTTAATATCAATTATTGTGATTTAAGGAGAGTACATCCTCACGATCGAATCGACTAGGGCGGCGTAGCGAATACAAACCATAGGATCTACTAAGGCAATTAGAAGAAGAGAAGAAGAAGAGATTACAAAGTAGATAAAAAGCCAACATACAATATAACGTAGTTCAACCGATCAAAAAATCGTGTGTATGTCCACAGGAGAAGGGAGGAGAAACTTTATTAAAACTTTGGGGGAGTATAATAAGAATTACTTACACCTCACGCTGAGAAGTTACAAGCTTTTAATGGCCGCCAAGAACAGCGAATCCTTGTGGCTAAGCTTCTCTCATGAATTTCTCACCTAGATGAATTACACCCTTAAGAATTACAAATTCATAGGATTCTTTTGGAATGCATTAAAGGCTACCCCTAAGGGGTTATTTATAAATCATAGAACTATCTTAGTCCTAAACAAACTCCTTAAATCAGAATAAAGGAAACTTGAATCCAACTCGGACTCAAAACACCTTGAATCAGAATAAAGAAAACTTGAATCTAATTCGGATTCAAAACAGATTCAGAAAAGAAAACTGTCAAATCTGACATTAATCAACCTTCACGACGTATTCACGTTATAATCCTAACAATCTCCCCCTTGACTTGAATACGTTCAAGTCCGAGAATAGTCATCATGCTCTATGTGCTCGCATTCACGCACAATTGAACAAACTTGACTTCATCTCTATCTCACTCCCTCTTCTCCAAAACCCCCTCATGGGGTCACATCTTGATTAGGTCAAATAACTTCATGCTCAACGTGAACTTTATTACCTAATGATCACCTTGATATACATAAGATTTATGAGAATTTGCTCTACTATAGGAGTAAGAATCTGAACTACCTTGTTACGCGTCTACTCCCAATCTCCCTTCGGGGTATAATTGAACATCCGAGCTCGAATCCATCGTAGTTTCTGATTGTTCCATAACCGCCGCTTTTGAAGCCGAGAATAACTGCAATTCACCAATTGTATCCTCCGAATTTCGCAACATATATATATTGTCGACACGTTCGACTTGAAACATCATATGAGTTTCTTTGAAAACTTCCATAAGATCCCCTTTCAAATTGAAACAGAACCCTTCTCTACGTAGAGCTTTAAGAAAGATGAGATTGTACTTTGATTCGGGAATATGATGAACACCTTGAAGAGTAGTGATGCATCCATCATGAGACTGAAACTGGATTGTTCCTTCGTCAATCACCTTACTTATAGCAGAATTCCCCATGAAGACTTCTACCCCTTGAAACGAAGTGTATGAAGAGAACATATTTCTATTGGAACTGATATGCTGTGAGTATCCAAAATTTATAACTCATCTATCTTTGTTACCAACTTGTTTATCTGTAACAGATAGAACGTCTCTCTATTCTTCATCTCATTCAACTAGTTCAGTGACATTAGCATCTGATTGTTTCTTCTTTCAAAGCCAATACTTAGATCTAATGTGGCCATTTTGTGACAATAGTTGTACGTCAAATTCTTATGTTTTCAGTTACACGTGAAGCTTCCATTATTGCACTTCTCCCCTGAATAATGAATTTGTCCGGAATCATCATGATGAGGCTCACCCGTCAACTGGGTGTCAATTTTGTCCTTATTGAGTAAATGCCCATTGACTTCATTGACCTTGATAGTTGACTTGCCTTCATAGATGATAGCTTCCTTGAAGCTCTTTTATGAAGAAGATAAATAACACAGTAATAGAAGTGTTTGATCCTCATCTTCTATCTTAATCTCTATTTTATCTATATCATTAATAATAGAGGAAAATTCTGCAATATGAGACTTGATAGGTGTACCTTCATGCTTGTAAAGAAGAAAGAAATGTTGCTTCAGAATCAACTACGAATTCTTCAGACAGTGATTCTGAAGTCGCTCCCACAGCGAGGACGCTGTTTTCTCCGTAGAAAACTCATCCAACACTTCGTCCACCAAGCAAAGCTGAATAGCTGTCATGCCTTTCTCATCTAACTCCTGTCAAGTTTCTTCCTTTGTATCTTGAGGTTTTTTCTCCCTCTTGAGTAATTCTTTCTTCAACCCGCTCTGGATAAGGATGGCGTTCATCCTAATCTGCCACCTAAAATTGATGACGTCATCGAACTTTTGAATATCGAACTTGATCGCAGACATCTTCAAGTTACCTTATTCTGATATCAATTGTTGGAAAACAATCTGTATGCCCTGATACGAATTGTTGTGATTTCAGGAGAGAAACGCCCCCCCACGACCGGATCGACTCGGGCGGCGCAGCGGATACGAACCAAAGGATCTACTAAGACAATTTGAAGAAGAGAAGAAAAATATATTTCAAAGTAGATAGAAAGCCAACACACAATATAACGTGGCTCCACCAATCAAACAGATCGTGTGTATATTCACAGGAGAAGGGAGGAGGAACTTTATTAAAACTTTGGGGGAATACAATAAGAATTACTTACACCTCACGTTGAGAAGTTACAAGCCTTTGATGGCCGCCAAGAACAGCGAACCCTTGTGACTAAACTTATCTCACGAATTTCTCACCTAGATGAATTAAACCCTTAGAAATTACAAATTCATAGGATTCTCTTGGAATACATTGAAAGCCGCTCCCAAGTGGTTATTTATATTTCATAGAACTCTCCTAGTCCTAAACAAACTCTTTCAATTAGAATAAAAGAAACTTGAATCCAACTCGAACTCAAAACTCCTTCAATCAGAATAAAGAAAACTTGAATCTGACTTGGACTCAAATCAGATTCAGAAAAGGATACTGCCAAATCTAACATTAATCAACCTTCACGACGTATTCACGTCATACTCCTAAAATTTTTAAATTAAATTTTACGGCTGACATAAACAAAACAAACAAGTACACAGTTTTCTTGATCAAAGCTGAACCTGTGTTTATATTTCCATGCCCTTTTCAACGTTATTGTTAGTCTATAACCTGTATTTATATTTCCATGCCCTTTTGTAGGAAGAGAGAGGAAGTCGACGAGGATCAGCACAAGTTGATGAGGATCAGATCAGCACAGCAGCCAGCAAAATCAGCAGGAGAACGGTCGACCGGTCCGGTCGACCATCCGCAGCAGCAGCAGATCGGTCGACTGGTCCGGTCGACCGACGTGCACAACATGCACAAAGGAGTAGCGGTCGACCGGTTCGGTCGACCGCAGAAGGAGAGCGGTCGACCGCCCGGTCGACCGACTGAAAGTGCCTAACTCTCGGTTAGGCACGGTCGACTGGAACGGTCGACCGGTGCATATGGTCGGCCGACCGACAGTCGGGTCGGGATGTTTCGGGAAAGTGCTAAATTAGAAATCTGTTTAGGTTAAGAGCGAATTTCTAGGATTTTTTGGAAGTGAATGAAAGAGGCAGAGCTCTATTCATTACCATTGCTGTAAACATTGTATTGATTCATACAAATCAATAGAAACCCCTCTTTTTCTTACCCCGAGAACGTAGGCGAAAAGGTCGAACCTCGTTAAATCTGAGTTTGTGCTATTCCTGGGATTGTGTGTTATTTATTGTTGATAGTATTGTTCTTTTGCATCTGAGATCTAGGGTTTCCTCTTTGTGGTTGTTGTCCGGCGCACAACAAGTGGTATCAGAGCATCCCAGGTTCTTCATGGGATTTTCTGGCGATTCAGAAAGCATAGGGTGTTGATTTGGTGGAGATCGTGTGTCGATCTTAGATCAGCGGTGGTCTTATTCGTGGGATCGTATGTCGATCTCAGAACAGCGCAAGAAGTGCTCAAGGAATCATTGGTGGAGTAGATCTGGTCAGAAACTCATTCTAGGGTTTCGTGAGGAGGTAAAAAATCTGTTTTTATCACAGTTGCTTATCTATCTCCGTTTGGTATTCCGCATTACATAAGAGGACCCAGTTAGAGAGATGGCAGAAGAAAGTACATCAGTTAGGATCATGAATCCTCATCCGAGGATTGACGTGGTGAAGTTTAACGGCACTAACAATTTGGGATGTGGAGATGCGAGGTGATGGATGCCCTAAATGCATCGAACTCGAGGATATTCTACTTCTAGAGAAGTGAAGAAGAGTGGGAGAAGATGAACTGATCTGCGTGTAGCTTGATTAGATCGTGTCTAACACAAGACATCAAATATCTTGTGTTATACGAGACATCTGCGACGTAGTTGTGGGAGATCCTTGAAAGGAAATATCTGACCAAGAGTATTGAATCGAGATTGCAGCTGAAGAGCAAGTTGTACGGGTTTCAGATGAAGAAGGGATGCTCGGTGAATGAACATCTAAATCGCTACACGAAGCTTCTTACAGATTTGGTCAATGTGGATGTCAAGATAGATGAAGAAGACAAGGCGGTAATCCTCTTGAACTCTCTCCCTGCAGAAGAGTATGAGACATTCACCTTAACCTTCATTAATGGAAGACAGACTCTTGACTATCATGAAGTGTCGTCTGCTTTAGCAAACTATGAGATAAGGAGAAAGGAGAGACAGTCTTCTCAGTCAAGCTCATCCACAGAGGCACTAGCAGTAAGAGGCAGGGATTCATATAGGAAGGGCAGAGATGATAGAGGGAGGTCAAACTCCAGGCCGGGTTATAGGGATCTGAAGAAGAACCAGTGTACCTTCTTCAGAGAATTAGGGCACTGGAAAGTGGACTGTCCAAATGCTAAAGGGAAGAAGAAGGAGTCGAAGACTGAGACAAATCTTACAAAAGTGGTTAGTACTCAGAGCAGTAACTCACAGGCAGGTGGATCAGACTCAGACTCGTCGGTTTTCTCATTCTCAGTCACTACTCCTATTGTTGGCTACTCAGGAGAAATGAGTGGATTCCGGATATTGCGCTTACCATGTGTGCCCTAATAGGGAATGGTTTTCTAGCTTTGAGAAGCTGGAGGGGTGTTCAGTCGTTATAGGCGATGATCATCCATGTATCATGGAGGGTGTAGGGACAATCCAGATAAAGATGTTTGATGGGATGGTAAGGGAACTGAAGGAAGTGAGGTATGTACCTCAATTGAAGAGAAACCTAATCTCTGTTGGAGCTTTGGAGTCTTGGACCTTGTGGTGTCAATTAAGGAAGGAGTCCTGAAGATGATCAAAGACTCGATGGTGGTATTAAAGGCCGATCGTCGGAACAATCTATACTACTTGAAGGGTAGTACTGTGACAGGGCATGGCGGCTTCTACCGGTTCAGATGAAGACTCAACCAGGCTGTGGCACATGAGGCTGGGACATACAGGAGAAAAGTCGTTGCAAACTCTTGCAAGGCAAGGGTTATTGAAGGGTGCTGGAACCTATAAGATGGAATTCTGTGAACATTGTATCATCGGACGAAGACCAAGGTGAAGTTCGGCACAGCAATACATTGCACCGAGGGGATTCTGGACTATGTTCATACTGACGTTTGGGGACCTACCAAGACTGCATCAATTGGAGGTAACCATTACTTTGTGTCATTTATTGATGACTATTCTAGGCGTTGCTGGGTATATACCATGAGACACAAAGGGGAAGTCCTAGAACTGTTTGTGAAGTGGAAGAAGAACTTGGAGAGAAGTACGGGAAGGAAAATCAAGGTCCTCCGTTCAGATAATAGAGGAGAATACAAGTCCGATACTTTTCTTCAGCTATGTCTTGATGAGGGCATAGAGAGACACTTCACAGTGAGGGAGACACCGCAACAGAATGGGGGTAGCAGAGAGGATGAAGGGACTTTGCTAGAGAAGGTCCGGTGTATGTTGTCCAATGCCGGTTTATTGAAGAATTTCTGGGCTGAGGCTTTGGCATATGCATGCTACCTTGTGAACAGGTGTCGTCGTCTGCGATAGGGGGGAAACTCCTCCCGAGGTTTGGTCGGAAAAAACAGTTACTGACTATGATTTGCTAAGGGTGTTTGGTTGTCCAGCCTATTATCATGTCAAAGATGATAAGTTAGACCCAAGAGCAAAGAAGGGTGTGTTCGTTGGTTTCAAGAGGGAAATCAAAGGGTTCAAGATCAGGGATCCAACGGACAAGAAGTTTCTTCTCAGCAGAGATGTCACTTTTGATGAGGCTTCTATGATGAAGCTTAAGGTCTCTCAGCAGGTGGAGACTAGCAAGACGAAGGAGGTATCGTAGCAGGTGGAGAATGATGCAAATCCACCATCTCTAGAAAGTTCAGCATCGGTGAGGATCATACCTAGGGTGATACAGGGTAATGATCAAGCAGTTGAGGCAGATGCTGATGATGACGAGGGTCAAGAACAGGTCATGGGTGAAGTTCCTGACTCTACTGCAGTTGAAAGACCAAGGAGAACCACAAGGAAACCAGGTTGGCTCACTACAGATATGGTCGTGGCGTATGCACTTCCGGTCGTTGAGGAGGATATCCCGTCCACCTTCAGAGAAGCTGAAATCAGTTCAGAGTCGAAGATGTGGAAAGAAGCCATGAAAGAAGAGATGAAGTCTCTCTACAAAAACGACACTTGAGAACTCACTAGTTTGCCCAAAGGGAAGAAGGCGATAAGCTGTAAGTAGTGTATGCCAAGAAGCAATGATCTCATCATGAAGATATGGTGCGCTACAAGGCCAGATTGGTAGCAAAAGGGTATGCTCAGAGGGAAAGAATTAACTACAATGAGGTATTTTCATCTGTGTTGTAAAGCATTCATCAATTCGTATTTTATTGGCTTTAGTGGCACAGTACGAGTTGGACCTTGATCAACTCGATGTAAAGACCGCCTTTCTCCACGGCGATCTAGATGAAAAGATCTACATGACTCAGCCAACAGAGTTCAAGACTGCAGGGAAGGAAGAAATGGTGTGTAAGCTGAAGAAGTCGCTGTATGGACTAAAGCAGTCTCCAAGACAGTGGACAAGCGGTTTGACAGCTTCATCAGAGGAAAGAAGTACACACGCAGTCACTATGACCCATGTGTGTACTACAACAAGCTACCAACAGGGAAGTATATCTTACTTCTGTATGTAGATGATATGCTTATTGCTTCAAGGTCTAGATCTGCGATTGATGCACTAAAGAGGGATCTATCTTCAGAGTTTGAGATGAAGGATCTTGATGAAGTAAGGAAGGTGCTAGGCATGGAAATCACAAGAGACCGAAGGTTTGGCAGGGTGAGCTTGACACAGAAAGGGTATTTGCAAAAGGTACTTCAGAGGTTCAACATCGGCAAGGATGCAAAGTCTGTAAGTACACCACTGGCTCCTCATTTTAAGTTATCTGCTAAGATATCTCCAAAGAATGTTGAAGAACGTGAGTACATGACTCACTTCCCATATGCTAGCGCGGTCGGTAGTCTTATGTATGCTATGGTGTGTACGAGACCAGATCTGTCACAAGCTGTCTCTATGGTCAGTAGGTATATGAATGATCTGGGACAGGGTCATTGGGAGGCAGTGAAGTGGATTCTAAGGTAAATTAAATGTACCATTGATGTTGATCTGGTATTTGAGAAGGACTCCACAGGCAAGCAGGATTGTATCGTATGTAAATTCCGATTATGCTGGTGACCTTGACAAGCGCCGGTCTACAACGGGGTATGTCTTTACATTCTCTCAAGCACCGGTGAGTTGACGCTCCATACTACAGTCTATCGTCGCATTGTCTACCACAGAGGCCGAGTATATGGCCATGACGGAGGCTATGAAGGAGGCAATTTAACTTCAAGGCTTGCTTGATGACTTGGGGGTGGATCAGGATCTTCTGAAGATCAACTGTGACAGTATGAGTGCTATTTATTTAGCCAAAGACTAGGTATATCATGCACGGACGAAGCACATCGACGTCAGGTTCTATTTTGTTCGGGAGATTCTAGATGAGGGTGATATTGAGCTGCTGAAGATTCACACATCGGAGAATCCCGCCGACATGCTTACCAAAGTGGTGTCAGGGTCAAGTTTGCACATTGCAAGGTTTTACTCCACGTCCTTCATGTAGCTTGTTGAAGCTCCTTTGGATGAACTACAGATGGTTTGATCTCTTGGGCAGGGTACGTAGGCAACCACACTGATGCAGCCACTTTCGAGTCGATGGTTAGTATGTCAGTTCGGCTCAGATTTGGAGGAATCTTCACCGAGATGGAGAATTGTAGGAAGAGAGAGAGAGGAAGTCGACGAGGATCAACACAAGTCGATGAGAATCAGATCAGCACAGTAGCCAGCAAAATCAGCAGGAGAACGGTCGACCGGTTCGGTCGACCGTCCGCAGCAGCAGCAGATCGGTTCGACCGGTCCGGTCGACCGACATGCACAACATGCACAAAGGAGTAGCGGTCGACCGGTTCGGTCGAGCGCAGAAGGAGAGCGGTCGACCGCCCGGTCGACCGACTGAAAGTGCCTAACTCTCGGTTAGGCACGTTCGACCGGAACGGTCGACCGGTGCATATGGTCGGTCGACCGACAGTCGGGTCGGACTGTTTTGGAAAAGTGCTGAATTAGAAATTTGTTTAGGTTAAGAGCGGATTTTTAGGGTTTTTTGGAAGTGAATGAAAGAGGCAGAGCTCTATTCATTACCATTGCTGTAAACATTGTATTGATTCATACAAATCAATAGAAACCCTCTCTTTCTTGCCCTAAGGACGTAGGCGAAAAGACCGAACCTCGTTAAATCTGAGTTTGTGCTATTCTCTGGGATTGTGTGTTATTTGCTGTTGATAGTATTATTCTTTTGCATCTAAGATCTAGGTTTTCTCTTTGTGGTTGTTGTCCGGCGCACAACACTTTTCAACGTTATTGTTACTCTATCAATCAATATCTTCCCTGTTTACTGAACATTGAAATCTTGCAGGTCAAAATTCGCAGACAGTTCCACCTCCTGCTCTTGGAGCATCTATGTATGCCATTGCTTGCATCCTTTCATATGATGGATTATCAAGCATATTACCTGATGATGATGCTTTTGATTCCAAGAAGCAAAGCTTGAGTCTGCCAGAAGAAGAGGACTGGGGATGTTACCCCTGGTCCTTTCTTAAGATCTTTGATATCAGACAACACCCGGGTAACCTCTTCAGATTCTCACAAGTTGAGAGTACATATGATGGTAGGATCAAGTTTAGTTCATATATGTTGTATGATTCCAGAGAGGTATATCAGGCAAATCATTCTAGCAAGAGCAGAGTCTAATCCATTTGGTATTGGCAATCTACCAAGCCTACCTTTTTGTGTTAGTTTTTATTGAATTGTTCAAAGAAAAAGCATGGAAAATAATCTTTATGAAAAGTATAAATTGTTTGGAACAACCATGGAGATGGCTGGATTTCTTGCGTAGAGGTTAAGTTGCTTTATTGCTTCTCTGTCTTTCGCTCACTGCATAGCTTTAAAGAGATTGCTCAGTTTGGTCTCTAACAAGTAATATAGACCTTTTGGTTTTCCTGTTTGAATCATGAAATTATGGTAGTAAATGTAATCTGTTTCCCACAGGACTGATTTCTGGTTCTTGTGAAAGCTCATTTATTAGATGCACGAGATTGATCGTTCAAAAAAACCACAACCAAGATTTTTTTTGTCACCTTTTGTTTTCAGCTTGTTTGTTCTTGCCACTTGGATATATATGATGGTTTGTCACTGCACTAATTTTGGCTCGAACTGTGAGCATGTCTCCTCCAAATTGTCTCTAAATATCTCATGTCACAGACAAAAGAAAGAAAAAAGAGTGAGAGAGACAATGGAAAAGCACTGGCCACCCCTCATCGTAGCGATGAAGGGCCACCCGGGCACAGGCAAGACCACCCTGGCCCGCGCCATCTCCGCCTCTCTCCGGCTCCCTATCCTCGACAAGGACGACATCCGCGACTGCACTCTCCCTCTCCAAGCTCAACACCAACTCCCCTCATCACCACTCAACGACCTCTCTTATTCAGTCCTATGGCAAATAACTCAAACGCAGTTACAACTCGGCCTCTCAGTTGTCATCGACTCTCCCCTCTCTCGTCGGGCTCACCTCGACGAGCTTATCCAGTTGGCCAGGGGCCGGGTGGTGGTGGTGGAGTGCAGGCCGAAGGACGAGGGGGAGTGGAGACGGAGGCTGGAGGAGAGGGGGAGGACTGGTGGTGCTCGGGGCCACAAGCCCGCAACGTGGGAGGAGCTGGAGAGGCTTGTGGAAGGGTACGGTGGGTGTTGGGATTACGATGTCGGAGATGTGAAGAGAATTGTGGTG
Organism: Agave tequilana; assembly: GCA_038442645.1. Lineage (NCBI taxonomy): Eukaryota > Viridiplantae > Streptophyta > Magnoliopsida > Asparagales > Asparagaceae > Agave > Agave tequilana. Next base: position 1,964 of record JAVJIF010014529.1, on the reverse strand, counting down.
GATACTACTGCAGCTGAGGATGATCAGCAGAGGATTGTGGACACGGTTGTGGACTTTGTCAAGTCTAGTGCTGCTCTCTGAACCAAAAAAGGAAAAAAAAAAAAAAAATCTATACAAGTGTTGTGCAAAAGTTTTCGCAACTCAATCATGTATGTATGTCCATGAGATTGTCAAAGATTTGATCTTACTTGTGTAAATCGATGGAGTTTTACCTATTTTCATGTTTCATGTATCCTTTTTGAGGGAAGCATAATGTCAGTCACATTCAGTTCAGATCACAATCGTTCAGAAAAGATATAGGTTAGGTTGTCATTTTAGACTGTCTGCTAAAATAAACAAAAATGAGATAGATTCAACTCCGGCTCTCCCAACTTTGGGTGCCTTTTCAGTTTCAGCCCACAAATACAAACACAACTTTTTCCAAAAGCAAGAGCCCAGAAATAAAATTCACTCACCTTCTAAGTTCTTCCTCTCCTTTTCTGGTTATTGCCATTGTTGACCAATGAGCTCTGCAAGAAATGGCAATGTGAGACATGACTGTAATTTCACCAGATTAAGCAGAGCTGGACTATGACTAAAAAAAAGGAGGCCAACCATGAATTTAAGCTGGTCACAACTCGACTAGTGCTGGCTGAGCCCAAGACCACACTTTGCTATTAGATGAACTAGTGCAGTGTCTCAATTGGGCAGGCCTCAATTCTACCCTTAAAAATTAGTACTTGTTGTATGACTCATCAAAAAAGGGCCAGAGAATTCGGAGAGGAGCTTCGCTTTATATTCATTCATTCACTGAAGTTTCTTTCACTAAAACTGTGGGCCAGTGAACCATAATTTTTGATTGGGCTTGCAAGTTTTTTGTTGATTCTTTTAGACCTAGAAAACCTTTTGCTTTCTAGTTCTCAACTTGCAACAGAGCTTTGAGGGCTGACGCTTGAACAAAGTGGTTGCCCACTATGAAACAGGAATGGGGCCTGATCTCATGGTCTCAAAGTACCACACAAACTATTGGATGTAAATAAAGGGAACCAAAGAAAAATTAGTACTTGCTCACTCACTGATATTTTCTTTCGTTTACCTTAAAAGTTTTGCCAGTTGACTTAGTGCGCTAATATAATGAACCATACTGAAAATTTTGATTGGAGTTTCATTGTCTTTGCTTCTTTCAGTCATCAAATCAACATCTACTACTACTAGAAAAAAAGGGTGAAATGCATCAAGCCCTTTTGCTTTCTAGTATGAACTAACAGTAGGGTCAAATTGCTGCTCACTCGCTTTCTTTGTCCCACTCCTTAATTAACAAGTGGATTAGTTCTATTAACTATGAACAAGTTAATTAGTTGGGCCCAATCTCTTGGTTTCAAAGTAACATACTGACTTGTACATTGTTTCTTTCTCTCCTCTCTTTAGTTTTATTTTTGATTGTCATGATGGTGGTTGGCGCATGTTGAGGCTCTTGCAGAGGGAGGTGAAGATTCTGAGCAGGATTCTCCCTCTTGAGAGTTGAGAATAAAGACAAGTCTCCACCAGAGGTTTCTGCTCAATGATGCAACTTGACACTTCCTAGATTATTTTTTTAAGCCAAGTATTATCCATTAGAAAAAGAACTGAAATTAATATTATTTTCCGTAGAGAATATTCCAGCGTTTCATCCTAAAGTGGTTCTGCCTTACTCGGCTGCGATAACCAAGTCCACGGTTGGAGAACAAATTCAGGACAGAAAAATCACCTTTGTTCTTTGTTTACAAGTTGAATTGTAAACCTGTAGGTTCAGCTGTGAATATTTTTCTCCCTATTTAATAGACTAGGATGTAAAACACTTACATGCACTGTGAATCTCAGTTGTTGTGTAGTGAGGGTTGAGAAAGGAAGAACAATCTGAGATAAACTTGTTTCATCTAATTGATTGTGATCGATAAGAAACACGTGTGCTTCTTTAGGAAGCATGAACACTTCAATGTAAAGAG